>RYFJ01002008.1:0-138168 GCA_003991445.1 Oryza meyeriana var. granulata | reverse complement strand
TGCAAGATTGCGCATAAGGTAAACTAGAATTACCGATATAGTACTAATACGCAGTGACACCAACTTGTCCCCTAGCGACGGTCCTCGGACGACGCATCCGACCTAGCCCGTACAAGCTTCTATGCCCTCCCCTCTAGAGAAGCCAATCAGAGGGCGAGCCTATCGCGACACCTGCCACACTCGGACCCGCCCATAAGCCGGCAGAAGGAGAGGGCACACCGGCATCAATCACTCTGGATGGTCTCTAGCTGCGACGCGTCATCAAAGACTGACAGTACATCACCCGCTAGCATAACACATCCAGGCCTCCACTCGTACGCGCCTTCTCCGGCCAGTTATCGAGCCAATTGCACGCAAGGCGCTTAGGAGTGGATCGCGGATGTCCCCAGTCTCCACACAGTGCCCCGTATGCTACACTGAACATCATCCAGCCCAAACAGGCGCAGAGCAGTTTACGCCTCAGCTCTCGTCGCTACCGAATACGGTTTCCATGGGCGTCAGGGGTAGCCTATCATACTTAAGCAGATTTATTTATTTATTGTTTCGTATCATCTTCTGTCACACTTTTAGACCCTTATCATCTTGCCGTTCATCGGCAATGATTTACATCATCCTCTGCCGCAGACATACCACCGACAACAAGCGATATCAAGCGGCAACCACGTGGGAATGCATTCTTCACTACCTCTCCAATGGTGTTCATCCACCTCGCGCATCAGTTCCAAAAAAACTTCGACCTCGCCCACACCGCTGAGTTCACACCAGCATAACGGGTTATTGATCGGCAGTCGTGAATCCTCCGCCTGAGGAAGGAGGTCGACTCGAAAGCCTCATATCAAACCAGTTGTACACTACCTGAAAATTCTTCAGCTGCGCATATACAATGCCCTTAGCCGGTAACTGAACTCTGATAATCTACACCCTGAACCAACCTAACATTATCCTTGTCTGTGAAATAACTGAACCGAATACCACCTTAGTCGTTGACATCTATGTGTGCGCATGAGAAAAAATGAGACGGTAAAATATCAACCCACCCCGCCCACGAGTACCACTTCTCATCACTACCTAAATCACCTTGAATCGACATTTAGTATAGATCAAGCCATCTCACAAAAATTCAGTTGCGCCTAATAGGTTGAACTAAGACACAACCTACACACACGCAGTGTACAACAACTTATTGTACCAGTGATACAGTACAGATACGTAACATACTCACACACTTACAAAGGGACCACACACACCCCTGCAGTACGGAATCGCAAACCGGCCAGGGCTCGCCTGCTTCCGTTCGTCTTCCCTCTCAAGCTCCTCTCTTTCTTTTTCTATTATTTTTGGAATTTTATGAACTTTGCGGACGGCTGTGAGGGGGTTTATACTAGCCACTAAAAAATCTCCCTCCCACAGACCGATTTTAACACGTTTAGCAGGCGTATCCTTGCTCACGGCCAGCAGCCGCATTCTTATGCGGGCAAAAAACCGTTCTCCCAGAGGCGTGAGGGGCTGCCTTGCAAAATAGCCAAACCGCGGAGACTGACCATTTACAGACGGCCCCCTGGCCAGGAAAAAACCGCCTTAGGAGAGCGCGCCAGGAGGCGCTACCCGCAAAAGCGACGCACCCATGGCGCCCATTTTGCGCGCTACCGCCTATAAAATGCAGATGGCCCAACGAGACTGCCGATAGTGAGGGAACCCCCCGTCGCCACTCACCTAAAACGTCTCTCTAGGACGTATACTAGATTTGTAAAATTTTGAAAATAAAAATATACTTTATAAATATTTTTCTAAAAAATAAAAAAATCAATACCCCACTGCATCATCTACTACTGCATTTTTCTCTCTCCTCCTCTCCGTTTTTTTAAACTCTTTGGCTCCTAGTTAGTTGCACGGGAAGTTCAAACCTATAGAGAAATATGAAAGTTGAAGGAATAAGAATTCATTCATATATATCAATCCATAGACCAATTTTTTAGAGAAGAGTGCAGGTGAGTAGATGCAATTAAACATATATCTATGTTTTCTCTCATAGCACATATGTTGGAAAAAAAGAAATAATTCACTTTGGTTTTCATATACTTCAATTCCTACAAAAAACCAAATGTGCGCTACGTATAAACGAGGATTAACTTGCATAGGGTCCAAGCCTTTGTTTTCTCCAAACTGAAACGGCCCTTCTTATTTCATACCTTTTAGAAGCAGAAGAGAGATGGACCATATATGTCAGACTATCGACTCATTCTTCCTTAAAAAATACAAACAAAAAAAGAATCAACCCGTCGTCATCCTGTCCTCCATTTGTGAAAAAAGTTGAGAGAGAGACATGACGTGTGGTTAGCCTCTAGAAATCTCTGGATACTCTAAGCTTATAATAACCATGTTCAAAATCAAGGATATATAAAATCGAATTAATACCACATAATATCCGTTCGGTCTTTCCATATTGAAAACCAATAATTAAATCAAAACGTGCCATGTGTGCCGTGCGTATGTACTGACCGATCGAATTCTAGTCCCCTAATTAAAAAGATTATCGAATCGGATCGTTGAGTATGTTATCATCAAACGCTGAAGAAAGCAACGACGAACACGTCGCTGCTAGATATGAGATGGCGTCCTCAATTCTCAAATATAAACCAACCAACTAAAACCGTCTCTACGTAGCTACTTGTGTAGGCAACAATGTCTCCCCTTCTTTTCTTAATTATTACTATCACCGTCTCTAAAATAAAAAAAACTATACTGAGTATGTAACGTATCCTGACTAGCTACTATAAATTTAAAACAGTTCTCTTATTAGATTCATATAGTTTATAACTCATATGTTTAATACTAGATTTTGTATTTTAATAAATCGTAGTTATATTATATTTAATACAAGATTTGATATTTTAAGATAGAGACAGTTAGCTACGAGATGTTTATTTATTCTAAGACGAAATAATAGCTACAGGACAAGGGCAGAGCCAGGGGGCGGGTAGAGGCCCTGCCACCCCGCACATTAATTATTTTACTTACGAGGATTCACAAGTTTATCACATAATTACGTTAAGTACCTTGATTAATTAGACCCCTTCAACTCCACCCATAGCCAGACAACATCTATGATTCTAGGCCAAGCGATCTCCGATTCAGCAAAAAAACCCCAAGTAACAGCAGGTCTAAAGTTGCCCTCCCTTGGCATGCGTGACTGATGCCACGCTGACGCCGGGTATACAATGTTTGAGATGGGTTGCAGATTTTAGGCAATTAAGGTGCAGCAACACGGATACATCTGGGTAATAAGACAACTAAACCAATATTTGGAATTATAACATTTTATGATATGTTTGATACTCCTACAATTTAAATTAAGGGCAATTGTGTTCTACTATTCCTATTTTGAGCCCGTAATCTTAAATTTTGATTCTTTTTTTAGCGTTTGTGGGCCAGGTTTTGCTTATTTCTTTTTTTCAAACGAAGCTTCGTTTACCTTATTCTATTAAAATCACTAACGGTATCAATTGAAGCTGTTAAAAGAATATGTATTATTTAACGAAGCAGCAACCGGGAAGGGGGGGCCCTTCTATACTTGTCCCAAACTTTTGCAGAGCAAAAGCGTCCGCGAAAAGCAACCGGACCAAACCCGGCGGACGGCAACGCCCGAACAGGACACGGAAGCCTTCTATACTTGTCCCAAACTTTTTTTTTGACCCTATATAATCTGTATATTTTCAAATATGACCGAACTTAAAGAATTTTTATATCATACTTGACAACATTTTCACAGAACTTACACAGTGCACCGGAGTGCAAAAATTAACCCAAAAAGATTCATCACATCCACCAGGAATAAATCACCAAACAGATCCTCACAATACATAATGAGCACGGAACAAAAAAAAAATGAAAAAAGAACAGGCGGCATGCGTTGGTCCTTGTCGCGGACGAAACTGCTCGCCCGTACGTCGTTGTAAGCTTGCAGCGCCCATGCCGCTTGCCGCTCACCGCCTCGTCGATGGATCTGTTGGCCATGACCTCAAGGTCCCCATCTGAAATGAACTTGCACTGCTCGCATTCTGCCACGGTAGCCGTCGTCTGCAGCCTCCCAAGAGCTCTGTCTAAGAGGACTAAGATTCTAAAAAGTTAGCTATGAAAAAAACTAGCTGGTGAGAACTTCAAAGAAGCTAAGAAGTCTAACTTTTGATTTTTAAGTTCATTTTACCCACACCTAAATTCTATAATTTACTGATTTTTAGAAATCTAAAATAAAAATCTCAGATTATTTCACAAGTAGTTTCTCAAATAAGCTGAAGATTCTAAAGCTGACAAAAAACTCTCCTAAACAGAGCCCTCAGCCGTTTGAGATCGAAAAGGGCTGGATTACTGGTTGGGCTGGCTGGGGTGCGGATGGGCCCTGTGGGCAAGTGTTTATTATGCAGGAGGGATACAATGGTCTTTTTATATTTTATAAATTATTTTTTTTTTCTTTTCTATTTCTAAATCCACCAAATCTGGTCCCGTATAAGGGAACCCAAAAGAGGGGTAAACTAGAGCTTGATTTGAAAAAAAGTGAGAGCAAAATCACAAATCCTAAAAAAGAGAGAACAAAACTCATAATTGCACCTTAAAGTAGGGGCAAAAATACAATTGCCCCTTAAATTAATTAGCTTAGATTTTTCTACGTCGAGCTAGATTTTATAAAAGAATTGAATTTGGCATACAATTCAATTATTGTTCTGCATACTTATATATGGACACGATCTTATATACAACCATATATCTTATATCTAGTAACGAAGCTACAAGTAATATAATTTAAGCCCACCACTGCTAAAATAGTACATGTCTTTCTCTTTTTCAAATAGACTAAGATTAAGTTGACATGATTTATAAGATTAAGTTGATATGATTTATGTAGGCTCAAAAATTTATGTAATTAATATAACGTTATAAGTTTGTCAAGTAGTTTGGCCCCCTCGTGTCTAAATCCTGGCATTTTCTCTTTTTTTCCCTTAAAAAAGGAGGCACATGTACGTACGAAACGATTAATTAATTGCGCGTGAATTAAAGCATAATACTGATAGTAAGCCAGCTGTGTGTTTGAGGTGTGGACATGCAACCGACTCTGCAGCCACAATTACTACGTACTCGATGATGTAATCGTGCTCAATCCTGCACTGTTACTACACCACCACTGTATTAGCACTCACTACCATTGACGTCCTGATTACGCTAGCTACCTAATTAAGCCTGAAAAATATTCATTACCAGCACTTGGTCGCCGTCGTCGTCGTCTCGCCGGCCCAGCCTGACAACCTTTTCTTCTTCCTCGGGTCGTCGTTGTCCAGCTACTACCGCATGTTGTCTGTCGTCGCCTGCCTGCTGCTTTTTGTAATGTTCTCCTTCACTCCTCTGCACCTAAATTAATTACTTTCCTGCTTCTTTGATCCTCTCTTAAGTTGCTAGTAGCTCCGTCTCCATCCCACGGCGCCACTCACATGGAATTCAACGCTCA
The DNA here is from genome assembly GCA_003991445.1 of Oryza meyeriana var. granulata. Classification (NCBI taxonomy): domain Eukaryota; kingdom Viridiplantae; phylum Streptophyta; class Magnoliopsida; order Poales; family Poaceae; genus Oryza; species Oryza meyeriana. Next base: position 132,671 of record RYFJ01002008.1, on the reverse strand, counting down.
TGGAATTCTTCCACAATGGCTACCTCACTGTGGATTTCTTGATTTCTTCAGAAAAAATGTAGGTTGACTAGTGTTCATTTTCTTCAGAAATTGGTACTGTGCTTTGAAGGCGACATTCTTAATTTTCAGCATCACTGAGGTGAATTTGATTGTTTGGTCTGGGACGTCCCACAACCCGCACAACAAAGGCAGAAGAAAGTACACCGCTTCCTCATCATATTCTGCTTCTTATCAAGATGAATTCCACACTTAGAGACCGTTTGAAGGTGTAGGGAGAGATGAAAAATCCCTCATTTCTCATAAACACGTTTTCCGAATTACTAAATGATGTATTTTTTTAAAATTTTCTATCTAAAAGTTACTTTAAAAAATTAAATAAATCTATTTATCAAATTTATAATAATTAAAATTTAATTAATTATACACTAATGGCTTGTCTCGTTTTGTATGGCTGAAAATTTCACCTAAACTCACACCTGCAAACACACCCTCAGGCTCACTCAGGCTTTGAAGGTGAGAAAAAAGGAAGAAGAAAAATATCATACAAAACGAAATGAGCTATTAGCATATGATTAATGTATTAGCTATTGTAAACTTGAAAAATAGATTAATATAATTTTTAAAGTAACTTTTAGATAATTTTTTTTAAAAAAATATCGTTTAATAGTTTGGAAAACGTGCTCCTGAACGGACTCTTATATGTGCTCCCTATGTGATTTTTTTTTTCCGCACTGCTGTATGATTAGCCATCAAAAGTGTGCTTCTTCAGGGGCTTTAGTACCCTTTCTTGGGCTAATTATTCTAATCAGTATGGATTCCTTTCTAAAAACAAAAGGTTGGTAGGGAAGCACAATCCTCGATCTTCATATTTCTGAAAAGAACAATCGACTTCATATCATCGATGCTGTCAAGGCATCAAGAATCTCCTTTTTTTCAGGTATTATGCTTCTGCCACAACAGATCAGAATTTTTTTTTCGGACTTCATGCACCTTCCAGTCTTAATCACTGACAAGCTAGTGTTATCTGATACTAGTATCATACACCTACCTTTCAATCTCCAAAGGAAATATCTAGCCTGATATATATAAATGAATTTAGTTAATTTGATGTAATTAGGAGTATAAAGCTTGAGTATAATATTGAGTGCAATCCCAAAACTAGCACATGAAAAATACAATATTGATAGATGAAAGAGATAGAGGTGAAACAAGTGAAAATAAACAGCTAGCGACGAATTGACATTTGAAACCTGGAAAGCAAACCACCTCTCTGGATGATGAGACAAAGTAAATTCCTTGATTCCACTTACTTAACTCTATCTAGATCCTAGAACGACGACGTTGGACGAAAATAACCACCACCTCATGCATCTAGAAATCGTTGCCTTCTGAAACTCCTGTAATTTCTTGCCATGCAAATCCTGAAGTTCTGACAGATTGAATGCAGGGCACACGGCACACAGGTTTGGTGCTCTCAGCTCTGATGAGAGAAGAGAAAACCAAAAGGAGAAAAGACAAATCAGAAACGATCAGCAAGCCATCACTTGTTGAAAGCCAGATGTCTCATGTCCTTTTCCTCTCAGGCTGCAGGTCGGTTGATCATGGTGCATATATTCCAAGCTCGTGATTTGACAGGATTAATAGATATAAGTTTCATATCTGCTAGTTTCTTGGAACCAGATTAATTACATAATCTGCTAGTAGTACTTAATTAAACCATGGCCTACATATCTATCCGGTGAGAGTACCTGAGCTGTTTTGTAAGCACCCACAGGTCATCACAAGAGGGGTGTCCATGAAACGACAGAGCAAATGATGCAATGGTTAGGATGAGGATTAAATTAAGTGCGTGCTCGTTAAACCGAGGACACGAGATAATCAAATCAAAGAAACGGTGCCGACCGCCGGCCTCATCGAGACCCTCCTCGTGTAGAAGCGTTAAACAATAGGTGCAATCTTCAGTTGCAATCCTAACTGCTCTACCTTTTCTGAAGATCAGTTTGCAAGTGAACCATCCTGCCCCTTTCTCAATTGCAAGTACTAAAAATTATTTTTTTAAATATAATAAGTACTAAAATTTCTTTATGTGGAACGTCAGTTTGTTGTCTTATTAACCACACCCAAAAATCAAATACCGAAACTTAATTCAAAGCTGGTCTCGGAGTTTTTTAATCATAGTTTATTTTTTAAGTTTGACTTTTAGACTACGGATAATATGGTGATAAAAGTTTTAACAATAAATTATTTTTTTGGTTTGTCATTCATTTCTCCTGCCGCTTATCGGCCGTAGCTCGACCACTAATTAGTAAACGAATTGGTCAAAATCTACAACAACGAGTGTTTGATTTCGAGAAGCACAACTCGTGTCTGATAGCATGAACACAAGACTTCCAACCAAACACATACTCCTACATAAACAGGAGGAGACGGCAGGCAGCAGCAAGCATGCGAATCGTGCCTCTTTAGACCTCAAAACAGTGAGCCTAATTTTAGCCGGTATCCTGACGTTTTTGAAAAAGAAAAAAAAAGAAAATTAGTCTCCTGTCAAACTCGCCCTTTTTTGATGCATGGGCCATCTAGAACTCGAGGCGTCAAAGGAAAATAAATAAATAAATAAGGCTGAAAAAAAATAAAACGAGATGAAGAAATGAGAGCTGAGCTGACCGACAAATGAGAAAATTCAGAAACGAGAAGCTAATAAACTTGAGGAAGGCCGGCTATATATACGGAGGAATCCCTTTCCGTTCACCCGGCGACGCGCCGGAGCCAACCACCTGACCCGACCACGACGCCGACCATGCCCGCCGCCACCGCCACCGCCGCATACTGGCTCGCCGAGCACCCGGCAATCGTCTCCTTCCGGTGGAGCCCCACGGGGCTGTGGTTCTCCACCTGGGCCTTCCTGCTCGGCTTCCTCGCCTCCTACGTCGCGCTCTGCCTCGCCCTCGACGCCATCCTCGCCGCCGTCCTGCGCCGACGGAGGCCGCTCCTGCTGGGACCCGTGCCCGCCGCTCACGCGCTCCTGATGGCCGCCGTATCGGCCGTCATCTTCGCCGGCACGCTGCTCTCCGCGCTCGCCGAGATACGGGACACGAGGTGGTCGTGGCGCGGCCGCAGCCGCACCACGCCCTTCCGCTGGCTCCTCTGCTTCCCGCCGGGGACGCGCTCCTCCGGCCGCGTCTTCTTCTGGTCCTACGCCTACTACCTCTCCCGCTACCTCCACGCCGCGAGGGGGCTCTTCGCCGTGCTGCGGCGTCGCCGGGGCGCCGCAGCGAGGGTGTTCGCGCACGCCGCGTCCGTCGCCATGGCGTTCCTCTGGCTCGAGTTCTCGCAGTCGTTCCAGGTGCTCGCCATCCTCGCCTCCACGCTCGCCCACGCCGTCGCCTTCAGCTTCCGCTTCTGGGTCGGCGCCGGCCTCCCCGCCGCGCGCGCCGCACGGGGCGCGCCCGTCGCGCTCGCCTGCCAGTGCGCGCTGCTCGGCTGCAACCTCCTCTGCCACGTCGGCGTCGTGTGGATGCACTTCGGCGGCGTCGCCGGCGGCGGCTGCAGCGGCATCGGCGCCTGGGTCTTCAACTCCCTGCTCAACGCCGCTCTGCTCTGGGTCTTCTTGCATTGCTACGGCAAGCGCGGCGTCTGCGACGACGACGGCGGCGCCACCGCCGCCCGCGCGCGCCACGACAAGGACCTATGACGGCCGCGCGCGAGGTGAACCACACGATCTTGTAACATGTTCCCTTCCTTCCTTCCTTGATTGTACATTGGTGTGGCGTCGAAACGGGGAAGAGATTAACATAAGTCAAAAGAGAATCGACAACAAGAAGGAATTGGTGTAGGAGCAATTCGATGATCCAATCCCTGCCTAGATTTTACAGTAGTAGTATGTTTTTGTGTTCATGTGTCACTAAAAGAAGAAATTTTGCAAATCATGTTGATTCTGTGAAATGATCTGAGGCGATTTCTCAACCTATACGCGGTTTAGGTTGTTAAAAATCTGGCATTTATGGGCAACTGCTAGGACCATTCCAGTTTGGTCCGGTGCATAGGCAAGCTGATTACAATATCCTAGTCCAACGATTTTGTTGACATCAACTGATGAACAAACTTGAATTGACTTATCCATGATCAGAATCCTGCAAATTCTGTACATTGGTATACATGCATCTTTTGAACAAGTCCTGAATTTCTAAGCAACACACACCACTATATCTTGTTGAGTGCCATCACCTGCCTTGTCTTGCTCAGTTACAGCCTTACAGTTGCAAACAGAACAGAAAATGTATGTCACTCTTGTTCAATCTCATCCCCCAGGTTGAGATTACAACTATGCTCTCGCTACTTTAAACAGACGTAGTGCTCATCTTCTTCTGAAGAATTCCTCAGTGAAAACTGAATACTAGCATTTAACATACGAGCTACAGGACAACTCTCGCAGGGATAAACAGAAAGGTATAGAAGGCCAAACGGGCCGCCCGGCCCGGCCCGGCCCTAGCACGATAGTGGCACGGCACTATGTGGCACGGCACTATTAGGCACGGTGGGCTGATCGTGCCGTGCCGTGCCGGCACGCCGTGCCTATTTCTTGGCCCAGGCACGGCCCTACAGCCCCAAAACCGTGCCGTGCCGGCCCAATAGCCCACCAGGCCCGCCGGGCTTAGTGCCGGCCCAGGCACTAAAGGCATCAACCACTCAATGACTCAATCAGCATTCAAAAATTTGAATTATTCAAATAGAATTCACAAATTCAAAAAATTATCAACAGACCACATCACATCCACAAATTCACAGATCACATCACAAATATACAAGAATTTAGGGTCCGGCCCGGCCCGGCGCGAGGTGGACGAACAACGGCTCCGGCCCGGCCCTCTGGTTCCTCAACGGCTGCACGAACAAGAAGAAGAAAGAGAGGAAGTCAGGAAGAGCAAGAACTCATAAACAGAAGAACACATGAATAGATCTAGGGTTAGGGTTTAGGGTCCGAGCACTTACCTGCGAAACCGGAGCACCAGAAGCGCCGGCAAGGTCGACGAGTCACGGATCTAGGAGATGACGAGATGGAGACTAGGGATTAGGGACGGATTCGAGGATCCGTTCACCAGAGATTAGGAGAGGAGGAGAGGAAGTAGAGAGGGAGAAGACAAGAGGAGCTCTGGCGGAGTGTGCCGTGCCGGCCGGCAGCGGCGTAGAGGCGGAGAGCCGCCGTCGGAGATGGAGAAGACAGGAGAAGCTCTGGATCTAGAGCAGCGCGTGGCGGAGCGGGCGAGGAGAGGCGAGAGGGAGAGGCGGGAGGAGCTCTGGCGGAGTGTGCCATGGCGGCCTGAGGCGGAGAGCCGCCGCCGGCGAGGGAGAAGACGGGAGGGATTCTAGATCTAGAGCGGTGAGCGACGGAGCGAGCGAGGAGACGAGGCGACGCTAGGGTTTGGGGGGGTCGGGATCGGGAGCAGGGAGTGAGTGGCGCCGGCTTATATAGTCCCGGCCCCCCCGGCCTCCAACGGCTAGCAGGCCAGGGCCGTTGGCAGGCCGGCCAACGGCTTGGCAGGCCAGGCTGGGCCGCTGGGGAGCCGGGCCACCATCGTGCCGGCCCAAAAATCGTGCCGTGCCTGGGCCGGCACTATGGGCCGGATTGGTGGCCCAGGCACTGCCCGATGGATAGGGCCAGGCCGGCACAGGCACTATTTATATCGGGCCGTGCCGTGTTCGGACCGGGCTTTTTCGGGCCGTGCCTCGGGCCGTCCAATGGGCCTGGCCCATCTGGCCATATATACAGAAAGGAAAAAAAACATAAACAGAGTGAAGTGAGGAATCTGTACCTGCCTCGGTTTCAGTCTAAGCAAATTAAGCTCCAGGGACCAAGGAAGGATCCTGCCAAGCTTTTCACCAGCATCAACTACTCATATTGCTTATAGCTTGTGCTTAGGGCTTAAAGCTTCTTTCTCGATTTTCGTTAGCGCACTTCCAAAACGTAAAACGGTGTGCTTTTTTAAAAAACTTTCTATATGAAAGTATCTCAAAAAATTAAATAGATCCATTTTTCAAGTTTTTAATAGTTAATACTTAATTAATCACGTACTAATGATATTTCTCGTTTTATATACGGCTTATAAGCAGTAACAAGCCCAAACAAACAGGCTGATAGTCACATGACATGCATGCCTGGGACTGAGCAACTAGAATTTAGAACTAGTGCCACTCTTGCTAATCAATGAGGCAATGAATCCATCCCTGCTGGCGTGGCATTTGCACAAGAGAGAGCGTGGCAACAGTTGGGCATATGAACTAGCTGCTCAGCTCTTGGCCAAGCAGAGCACCATGTTACATGTGTGGCTCAACAGAGGAGAGCAAATCAGGCAGGCTCAAGATTGCACCTGCACTCTACACTCTTCAGTGTACAAAATGGGAGCCATCATCAAATGCAGGCTAGGATGCATGTCCATGTCCTGCAATCTGTTCCTCTGCTTGGTAGGATCTGCCTCCCTGACCCTGAGCACTGTGAGAACTGGGACTCATCACTCCCAACTGTTGCTTCATTGATTAAAACACCATGAGTGAGCTGCAGCAGCAACAGATGAGGAATGGCCTTTGATTAATCGCTATGTTTGCATTATTGGTTGGTTGTACTCCGATCCTTTGATCTCCTGTCAGTTTCAGTTTGTGGGACTAGTACTACCTCACAGTAAAAGTTGTACGGTGATTTTGGAAGTGCCAGAGTACTACTGCATACTCCTACATATGCATGTTGATTCAGAAACCGAAGCAAAGTGGTAGCTTTGTCAATTAGGACTTCTTTTTGTTAGTGGGTGTTTCTGTTGAGACCAACCTGTCTATCAATCTGTCATTGCTCGTAGTCGTTGGCCGTAGCTCACACGCCGGCGAAGTCGGTTGCATTGGCCACACACAGTCCGTGGTTGTGGCTGCTGCAGGTGTGCATACTGCATTGCATTGCATTTGTTGGCCCTTCAGGCTCCAGCTTTTTCTTGGGTTGGGTTGGGTTGGGACTCTACATGTGAACCATACGATCTTCAGATTGCAGCCTTGCAGCTTGATCAGAAAACGGCATTACAGCAGTGAATGGAGTGTAATAAAGAATGTTATATGTTATTACTTTTGAAAAATTTCTGCTATGTGAGTATACATCATGTATGGATAGGTATTTGGGTGAGAATGTGAGACGTATATTTATACGTAGCTGCTAGCTAGGATACTCGTAGTCTGTAGAAAATTGATCGATAATTTTCTAGTAGCCGAGCAGCGTTGGCGGGAGCGAGAGCAGCGGCTGCAGCGCGCCGGGCGCGAACTTCCTGGCGAAGAGGAAGCACACCTCCGACGGCTGCCCGTTGTACAGGCACCTCTGCTCCGCCGCCACCTTCTTCAAGAACGCCTCGCCGACGTCCGCGCCGCCGAACGTCGCCGGGTGCGCGCCGCCGCGGGACCAGTCCACCCACGTCACGCTCCGGTTCGCGATCCGCCCCGCCGCCTCGATGGACATCACCGTCGGCATGTAGTGCTCGTCCACGTAGCACGGCGGCCGGCACAGCTCCCGGAACTTGGGGTAGTACCGGTCGTCGGCGACGACGAACACGGCGAGGTCGCGCTCCACCTCGAACCACTGCGCGCCCTTGCGCCACTGCTCCGGCGACACCTCCGGCGCCAGCCCCGGCCTGTACCGGCCGCGGCCGTGCGGGCCGGGGTCGACGAAGGCGCCGACGAAGCTGTGACGGGAGCCTGTCAGGTAGCGGTACACCGCCGGGAAGCCGTGCAGCGGCACGCACGACTCGGAGACGAGCACGAAGCGCTCGTTGCCGGCGTCCAGCAGCGCGTTCGCCAGCAGCCGCCGCTCCGCGTCGAACATGTTCGTCTGCCCCCATTGCGCCACCTGCAAATGCAAATATCCATTATACACTACACCATACTACTACTTGGCAATCTCAATGTCAATTTGGTTTTTGACGTTTGATGTCTCGAACTATTTCAGAGATGCGATTGCTGACGATGGATGAGAAAACAAGAGGGATTTTGTTTGTAGTTGTTGCCTTCATGAGTGTCTGAATATTCATTCTTTGATCGTTATCAATATCAGAGGAGACTTTTACACCATGTCATTTTCAGTCAAGACTGCGAATAGCATTCGTGGCACACTGCACTTGTCAAGATGCCACGGAACATTCTTGATGATCTGGACACGAACTCAACCCAATGTTCCCCCAAAGTCCCAATCTTTTTTAACGCAGTAAATTCACACAGAATTGAGAAAACAAAAATTCTCCCCGCATTTCAAAAGGGGACTAATCAAATTTGATTGAGATTCGAGAAACGAGGAGAGAGCTTGTAATGTAATGTAACGTGCGTACCTGGCTGGGCACCTGGCGGCGGTAGAAGACGGAGGTCGGCGGGAAGTCCGGCCGGTATCCCGGCGTGGAGTGGACGTAGACGGAGAAGAGCTCCCGGCTGCTGCCGTTGAAGAACCTCTCCCACAGCGGCGCCAATGGCAGCGGCCCGCGCGTGAGGAACATGAACGCCACCTTGGGCACCCGCCGGTACGGGTACTTCCTCACCCGCGGCTCCATCGACGCCGCCCAGAGCAGCTCATCGTCGGTCATGTTGTGCCACGCGCTCGCCGCCGCCGGCCGCGTCCACCGCTCCAGCGTCGGCCCGCCCTCCTCCTGATGCTGCGCGCACCGCGGCTGCCGCGCCGCCGCCGAGAGGACGTCGGGGACGGTCAGGCGGTAGGAGGAGGCGCCGCCGAGGAGGAGGAGGGCGGCAGCGAGGAAGCCGGTGGCGAGCACGGCGAAGAGGAGGAGCGGCTTGAGGAGCTTGAGGGGGAGGCTTCTCGACGGCGCCCTCGCGAGGTTGCTGAAGCTGTCCTTGCCATTGCCGTTCACCGTCAACACCACCGCTGCTCCTCCTCCTCCTCCTCCTTGCATGCTGTCCACAACAAATCCAATCGAAACAAGTAAAAAAGAAGAGATTTTTAGCATCGGAGAGAGAAGAATATTATTCTTGGGCCCGTTTGTTAATTCAATCCAATCCAAAAGAAAAGATGAATATTTTTAACGTATGTGTCGATCAGAGAAGCGGTTACGTCCAAGGAAGAGCGGTTCATCGGTGAAATCGAAGCAGAGCTATTTTTTTTTGGAAGAATTCGGGAGAGTAATAGGAAACCAGACAGCTGTAATTACACGGCGGGGAAGGAAGAATCTCAGATTCCTGAACGAATCCTGATTCCTTCACCGGGAGACAAAGAAACGCATAAAGATGAGATGATCACGCGCTCGACACGAACTGAAGAAGAGCAGCAAATCGCCAAAAAAAAAAAAGGTAAAGAAGAAGATACAGATACTCCTTGCCAATATATCCATCAAACTAAACGAATATGCCGAATGGAATGAACAAAACCAAGCAGAGCAGAGCTGATGGGTGAACGACCTATGATCACGAAGCTCTCGAAGAAGCAGAGCAGAGCAGAGGGAGTCGTCTTCTTCCCGCGCGCGCGAAGCAGCAGTAGCAGTAGCAGTAGCAGCTAGGTCTCTACGCTACGCTACTCCAGGTAAGCAATCGAGTGAGCAGGGCACGGTGAAGGCGAGGAGATCCTCCTCGATCGTCGAGCTGAAAAACCGGAGGAGTTGTACCTTGGATACCATCTGGACAGCAGAGGAACAAGGGAGGGAGGTTTGGCTTTTCAGCACGGCCATGGTTGAATTGTTGCCTTTTGCCTAATGCCTCTAGTTGGAGTCTTGGAGACCAACTTTTCAGTATACCCCTCAAAACATTCCGAAATTCCACCGGATTCCCTTTGGGCGATGCGTCTAGAAACTAGAGAGCAGAGACTACTACTACTACTACTTTACTCTCTCTCTTTGGGTCCCATCCTTTCTCATTTGGAGCGTCATTTTCCGGTGAACTATCATGTGTTTCAATTGCGTTTTTTCTCAATCAGTTTGGTCTTGACCTAAGTAATTTCTTGGGAGAAAGCCAATGCATTCAATGTGCCATAGTTTCTTCGTGCATTGTAGTACCTTTTCTTAATGATTTTGTTTGTGCCCTATGCACACACGTGTGTGTGTATATATATATATATATATTACTCTCTCTGTCAATATCATTTTACGTTTATAATAGGATTTGATAGAACTTTTAAACTTCTAACCGTCACTAATTTCTCAAAATTCTTAGTTAAAAAAGTGATATATATTTTCCTCGGAAAGTAAACTTATTAGAATTTATAATCATATTTTAATATAAAATTAATTGCCGAAGGAGTATATGCCAACCAACTTTTTTAAGTGCTTGCCTCACTATACATACGATACATGGCACGAAGAATTCATCATTTAGTAGCATGGATAGTAACTTCATTGGTGATATCCTAATTTTTAGTCGGAGTTGGTGCTACTCACTGTTAACGCCAAAATTTGGTACGATTCGCGTCGGACTTGGTTAAGGAAAGAAGTGATATCAGCCGTTGGGAGCTAATCCAGAAGAAGCCGGATTCGGGAAGGAATCGTGAAGACCACGCTATGGCAGTTAATTATCTTATCTATTAGATAGTTTTATCTTTTAGAAAACCTGATCTCTTATCCGATCAGGTCTGTTAGTTTTCCTTTTCTAGTTAGGAAAGTCTTGTTACGTGTCCTATAAGGACTCTTGTAACTCGGGGTATATATACGTATGCCCGGGGACCTTGTAAACTATCAATCGATCAATTAAACTTCGGCGCATCGCCAACCTTTCGACGGGTTCTTGCTTCTCGAGCGGGGCTGCATCGGTTAGGTCCGAACTCCTGCGAGAGGGTAAGACTCGTCACCCCTTACCCAGGTGTATCTGCCCTGTCTACGGCTGCATCGGTTCGGTCCGACCTCTTAGGCCGATCAGGTATAACACATCACGCGTGCGTAGATCTTATCAGTTTACTGGGGGCGATTTATCATCAGTTCGTGCTGCATCGGTTGGGTCTGACCTACTGAACTGCCAGCGATAAATCGTTCCTGCTAGGCTGATGGTTTTTGCGCAAGCGTCTTATCGGAATGTATAGCCGTTAAGTTATTTTCATCACAGTTGCATTAGGTCTATCGGCTCGTTGAGGTTCCTTTACTATTATCGATCTGTGCTGCATCAGTTAGGTTTGAACTACTAGATCGATAATAATAGATTTATCCTTGTCGGGCTGATCGGTGTATATGCGACGTTCTATCGGAGTGCTTAGCCGATAGGTTATCTTTTTATAAAGCCGACTGTATTATCCATACTGTTTTGGTCATCTATATTATCATCGGTTTTCTAGCCGATGCATATGTGTTTCCTCGGCAGTCGGCTGGCTTACTATTTTGCTTATCTATTGATAATCGGCTCCTAGCCGATGCACATGTTATACTGACATCTTGTCTATTTGCTCATAGCACTATCGGTTTCCTAGCCGATACACAGGTGCCATCGACTATCGGCTACGAGGAGTCTATATCAGCCCGTATTGGCCGATAGCCGATTGCGCAATTGCTGCCGATCCGGGCACGAGGACCAACAAGGACCCGGACGCGAGCACGAGACCCGGGCGCGAGTACAGGCAGAGGCCCGGGCACGAGCATAGCGGCATCGGCTGGAAGGAATCCGTATCGGCTTGCTGGCCGATTGGATCAGTAATCTAATTTCTTCATCTCCTTGTCAATTGCTGGGTCAAATTGACTGGCACGCCCGCGAACCTCAAATATTTTAGGACCTGCACTGGAGCTAAGCAGATCTCCCAGGCCTTCGCGTGTCTCTAGGCGCCGAACCAGATCGTCAGCAAGCTTTTCGGCACACCCGGCGGTTTTCGGCGTCAACACGTTTTTGGCACGCCCAGTGGGACACGATCTTCATATTATCACAGTATATCCTATCGGCTGAATCAACACGTTTTTTGACCCGGTGGGACACAGAACTTCAACATGGCTGGAAAAGAGGTCAGCACAGACAACATAATCCCAGTCACAATGGAAGACTTGACCGAAGAACAGAGACAACAAGTGGAGCAGAACATCGAAGATTTTCGGAAGCTTTGTCTAGAATCCTTCGGTATGACAGATCAAGGGCCGATTCAGAAGTCGCAATTTCCAAAACCTGTTTTTATTGACGAATCGAGCCATATATCGCCTACAAGTTCACAGAAGCCGATCCAAGACATGTTTAATGAAGCAGTTCATCATGCGTTGACTGATCAATCTGGGGTATTGGTGAACACATTACAGAGCTTGATCAAGAAGGCAGTAGAGCCGATTCAAATACCCGGGGGGCAACAAGATGGGATTCCTCAAGGATATCAAACTGCGTACTATGGGGGGCATCAACAGAGTTATCCAGAAGCTGTTGCTGAGTACAACTATCCGAGGGAATATCAGAATCAGAATCGGCTACCAACTCCACCTCTGCGTCATTACGGTGAAGATCCAAGAGAAGACAATTTATCGGCAAGAATCACAGAGGTGATGAAAGAACAATTCGGTCTAAGACCGAAGGAGGAAATGTTTATGTATCGGCATCCATATCCAGATTGGTTTGATAGAGTTCCGTTGCCGCGCCGATACAAAGTGCCAAACTTCTCCAAATTCTCAGGGCAAGATGATGTGTCTACAGTGGAGCATGTCAGCCGATTCTTGGCGCAGTGCGGAGAAGCATCGGCTGTAGAAGCTTTGAGAGTTAGACTCTTCCCGTTATCATTATCCGGATCGGCCTTTACATGGTTTTCTTCATTGTCATCTAACTCAGTTCGAGGTTGGGCCGATCTGGAAAAGCGATTCCACAAGTATTTCTTTATAGGGAGTCAGGAGATGAGTTTGATAGACTTAACATCGGTAATACAGAAGCCGGAGGAATCAGTCGCAGAATATATCCAGCGGTTTTGTGATGTTAGAAGCCGATGTTATAGTTTAAGTCTGGATGATGCACAGCTGGCCGAGTTAGCATTCCAAGGTTTGGTGGCTCCGATCAAGGAAAAATTTTCATCAGAAGACTTCAAGAGCTTAGCACACCTAGTACAGAAGGTATCGGTTCATGAAAGCCGATTTCAGGAGGCCAGGAAGGAATGATGAGGCCCAAACAGAAGAAGAATTTCGAAGTTTGATAACAAACTCCGAAATTGGGGGGCATGTGTTAACGCCAAAATTTGGTACGATTCGCGTCGGACTTGGTTAAGGAAAGAAGTGATATCAGCCGTTGGGAGCTAATCCAGAAGAAGCCGGATTCGGGAAGGAATCGTGAAGACCACGCTATGGCAGTTAATTATCTTATCTATTAGATAGTTTTATCCTTTAGGAAACCTGATCTCTTGTCCGATCAGGTCTGTTAGTTTTCCTTTTCTAGTTAGGAAAGTCTTGTTACGTGTCCTATAAGGACTCTTGTAACTCGGGGTATATATACGTATGCCCGGGGACCTTGTAAACTATCAATCGATCAATTAAACTTCGGCGCATCGCCAACCTTTTGACGGGTTCTTGCTTCTCGAGCGGGGCTGCATCGGTTAGGTCCGAACTCCTGCGAGAGGGTAAGACTCGTCACCCCTTACCCAGGTGTATCTGCCCTGTCTACGGCTGCATCGGTTCGGTCCGACCTCTTAGGCCGATCAGGTATACCACATCACGCGTGCGTAGATCTTATCAGTTTACTGGGGGCGATTTATCATCAGTTCGTGCTGCATCGGTTGGGTCTGACCTACTGAACTGCCAGCGATAAATCGTTCCTGCTAGGCTGATGGTTTTTGCGCAAGCGTCTTATCGGAATGTATAGCCGTTAAGTTATTTTCATCACAGTTGCATTAGGTCTATCGGCTCGTTGAGGTTCCTTTACTATTATCGATCTGTGCTGCATCAGTTAGGTTTGAACTACTAGATCGATAATAATAGATTTATCCTTGTCGGGCTGATCGGTGTATATGCGACGTTCTATCGGAGTGCTTAGCCGATAGGTTATCTTTTTATAAAGCCGACTGTATTATCCATACTGTTTTGGTCATCTATATTATCATCGGTTTTCTAGCCGATGCATATGTGTTTCCTCGGCAGTTGGCTGGCTTACTATTTTGCTTATCTATTGATAATCGGCTCCTAGCCGATGCACATGTTATACTGACATCTTGTCTATTTGCTCATAGCACTATCGGTTTCCTAGCCGATACACAGGTGCCATCGGCTATCGGCTACGAGGAGTCTATATCAGCCCGTATCGGCCGATAGCCGATTGCGCAATTGCTGCCGATCCGGGCACGAGGACCAACAAGGACCCGGACGCGAGCACGAGACCCGGGCGCGAGTACAGGCAGAGGCCCGGGCACGAGCATAGCGGCATCGGCTGGAAGGAATCCGTATCGGCTTGCTGGCCGATTGGATCAGTAATCTAATTTCTTCATCTCCTTGTCAATTGCTGGGTCAAATTGACTGGCACGCCCGCGAACCTCAAATATTTTAGGACCTGCACTGGAGCTAAGCAGATCTCCCAGGCCTTCGCGTGTCTCTAGGCGCCGAACCAGTTCATCAGCAAGCTTTTCGGCACACCCGGCGGTTTTCGGCGTCAACACTCACCAAAGAGCTCTCGAGTTGACAAACCTCTTTCTGATTGGCCAAAAGGAAAAAAAAAAAAGGTGTACACGCACATGTGACCTGATGTACATGACTATGTACTCGTCAACCTCTGCTTTTTACCTCGCCATCCAAAAGGATTTATACTTGTAAAAGAAAGGAAAAGGAAAAGAAAGAGTGAGCTGTATGTAATTGAAGAAGAGCTGGGGGTGACATTGGCAAGAAGATCATGCTTTCATTTCCGTTATCAGTTTGTGGGGGCTCCTCCAGTTCTTGTTTTGAGTGGGCCCCACCAACCGCAGACGATGCTAGATTACTCTGTCACTGAAGGGTGATAGCGACTGATTAATGATTCATCTCTTGATCTCCTCCTGCCAGTACATATGTGGAGGGAGAGATTAGAGATAGTGAGATACTCCCTCCGTTTTATAATATAAAAAATTATGTTATTTTTATCAATTAAGTTTATAACCAAAAGATGTATATACTTTTGAAAAGATGATAGATAAAGAATAAACTATATAAAAGATGTTACGTAGAGAATAAATTAGTATAAAAGTTGATAGATGAAGAGTAAACCAATATAAAAGTTGAAAGATAGAAAATAAAATACTGTCTCGGGAACCCAAAATTTCTTATATTTTGGGACAAATTTAAAGGGCAAAATTTCTTATATTATGGGATGAAGAGAGTAGGAATCAAAAGATAAAACTTTAGTGCATCAAGAACAACTACTAGAGGAAAATCCAAATATCCTCCCATAAGTCATTAGTGTTTCTAATTTTCCCTTATAACTCATTTTCGTACACAAAATCTCTTACAAATCAATTTCTCTTCTAACTTTTCTCCAACATCTCGTTTTGATCTATTTCTCCTTTTTTTTTAATTTCCTATGCCCCATAGACACCAACATGACAGGACAGTAGGAACTCATATCACCTTGGCAGCTTGGAATTATAGAAATTGTAGCTAATGAAAAACTCAACAAGTTGTGAGTTGTGCTTTGCCGTTATCATCTCCCTCACGTGGGATTTGGGAAAGGCAAGAGCTGGAAGCGAGCAAGGAGGTTTCCAACGTCCCGTCACACACGGGGCACAAAAAATTGAAACGAGAAATTAAAACAATAAGGAGAAATCGATAAAAAGCGGATGTAGGAGAAGGTTAGAAGAGAAATTGATTTGTAGAGAGTTTTATATATGACGTTAAGTTGTAGGGGGAAAGTAGAAATGCATATGACTTGTAGGGGTATTTGAATTTCTCCTAATTACTATATGTAAGGGAATAAAGGTGGACAAGGAAGAATGTTTTGGAGTGTGAAGAATTTTTTCTAAGAAAATGGATTAAAAATCTGGCCTCTGCACCTGACACAGGCGTACACAGCCAAAATGAAACTGCAAAAGAGATTATTTTTTTGGGACCGTGAAGAATAATCTTCTAATCTTCTGATAAACAAAAATGCAGCCAAAGGAAACTAAGCCCAAAAAAAAAGGAGATTTTGTTTTTTTTTTCGATTGTGAAGAATAATCTGGTGATAAACAAAAACGCAGCCAAAGGAAGCTAAGCTGAAAAAGAAGTTCTTTTTTTTTTTTGGGACTGTGAAGAATAATCTGGTGATAAAACAAAAATGCAGCCAAAGGAAACTAAGCTGGAAAAATATATTTTTTGGACTATAAAGAATAATGAGGTGATAAACAAAAATGCCGCCAAAGGAAACTAAGCTGAAAAAGGAGAAATTTCTGGGGACAAACGACGACTATCAAGGGAAGACCAGCGCATGTTTTGACATATTCAGAGCAGGACGACGGACGATCGAGTCCATGTGATCGTCTCCATTCCGCGAGAATCAAGAAATTAATATCCGCGTACGTGGAAGTTGAATTTGAATGTTGAGTCATGACCTGGTAGTAACTGTACGTCCGTGGTTTAATTCACCCATCAATTGAAATCAAAAATCGACCGATCAATTAATCAACCAATTAAAGGCCCTGCAAAACTGAAATAAAATTTCAGATGCCATTGTAGTCGTTCTTGGTGATAGCCTTTTTAAAGTCTTTGATAATAAATAAACATAGTATGTTCAATTTCCGGTGCCTCTTTTTCAGAGTCGTGAAAGAACGGTAGTAGTCCAGTACTGGAGCTGTAGGAAGACGAACAGAGAGAAATGGTATGGCAAATTCAGTTAGCTGCGTAGGCTGTGAGAAAACCTTAGCTAGCAGCAGAAATAGCAGCATATATATGAGAATTTGGATGCATGTATGAAACTAACGTCTGCTTCCATTTCATGATTATACGTATACTAGCACGCGGCCGTATAGAACAGCAGGAACAGTACATGAAAATTCAGTTACGAATAGCACCCTACTTTTTAGGTAGCATCCGGCTCACCCTCTAGCGGTCGTTTTGCATGAGCATGTTTTCTAAACTTTCATATAAAAATTTTCTACATAGAAGTTTATCTAAAAATTAAATAGAGTTTTTTTAAGTTTATAATAGTTAATACTTAATTAATTATACAGTAATAACTTATCTTATTTTCCGTACCGTAAATAAGCACCAACAACAAGCTGGTTGGAATGTAGCCTGTGAGCTAGTGAGTGTGATGTAAAAAAAAAACTAGCGGTTGGCTCTAAGGCTCCACACTAACACCGTAGCTCCATCTCGGTTGAAGCCATGCCCATGTAGAGTCATTCGTACCTTGAGGACATAGGCCCCTTGATCTGAGAGTTATGAATAGGTATGACTACTTAACTTACAATCACTATAGTAAACTGTATTTGATCTTGATCCTCACCAATGGATTGAGGCGAGTGTTGAGGGCATTGCTCGTGGCCCCCACTGAGCTCGTCAAATCTACATGGTGGAGTAGCCCGATAGCAATGGCGATGACCGACAACTGTGTGAGGGTCGCAGGGGCACAGCTGCATCCAACACGGCTTACAAGCAGATGCAGTTACTATAGTGACTTCGAGTTAAGCAATCACACCCATCGGATCAAGCTGATGAACCATCAAAGAATTATGCCACGTCACGACCAGGCTGCTAGCGCTACAGTACATGCTACAGTGCAACCTAACCAAATCTGAGCTGCTGTTCTTTGATCTGACTGTTGAAGTTGCAGTTGGTCTAACAACTGCAGGTCATCTTGATCCCATTGGAGAAGCTGGCTTGTCCTCGAGTTGCCTTCGATCTGCGTCGGAGAAGCTCGCGGGCCCAAAAGAAAGAGGCGTTGGCGTTGGTAGAAAGGCGAGATGCTGGAGTGAACGGAAGGGGGGAGACCGATAAAATTAGTCGGGATTTTATAGATTTTTACGTGTTTAGTTGAACTTCTATATAAATTGAAAAATATGATGACTGAAATATAGCATTAGAGCTTAACGTAAAAAATTTGAGCCACCCATAAAATAATGAAAAAAAGAGCATATTTCGGACCTGCAGTAGGAGGCTCTCACGAGTTGTATCTACCGTGAATTTCGTTTGATGATCGAGGTAAAAAGAGTTTTTTACTGCACTTACTATTAGTACTTTCCTGAAGAAGTCAGTGACCTGATCATAGCTTAGATTAGATTAACAAAAAGAAAGGATACCCCAACATGATGGGGATGAGATAAGGCAGTAGGCGTGCAGGTAGCCATCACGGCCTTGTTGGTCGGTAAGAGCGAGGTCCAGGTGGCCGGCTGCCTCATCAGTCACTTGCTGCTGCTGCTGCTGCTGCTATGCCGCGGTGCATCCAAGGAGAGGGAGATGTACATGGACAGAGACAGACAGAGATAGAGATAGAGATAGAGATAGACAGTGTTGCCGTGCATGGTTAGGCTAGCTACGGAGGTAGAAGGAGTAGTGTACTATGCAGCACGATGAAGATGAAGACCTGCCACCATTGACCGCCCCCCTCCACGTGTTGCCTCCGCTCACCCGCCATTCCCTCTCTCTTCCTCCACTCCCGCCACCTCTCCTCTCCTCTTCTTCTAGAACCAAACCCCCCACCTGCACACGCACGCCCAATCCACCGGTATATAGAGTCCTCTTCCTCCTCCCATTGCCTCTCAGCTCCTCCCGCCTGCCGCGCCTGTTTCTCCCTTAGTTTCTTGGTTTTCACCGGCCGGGGTAATCAATGGACCTGCACCACGGCGGCCACGGGGTGGATTCGCGGCGACCGGCGCACGAGGCGGCGCTCAGGGCGGTGCAGAAGCCGCCGGCCAAGCCGTGGCGAGGGTCGCCGTCGGCGCAGGGGCCCGCGCCGCCCAAGGTGTACCGCGTCGAGCCGAGGGAGTTTAGGGAGCTCGTGCAGAGGCTCACGGGCGCGCCGCCGCCGCCGCCGCCGCCGCCGCCCAGGCAGGCCGTGGCGCCGACGCAGCCCGTGGCCGTGCGCCCCGGCGAGGAGGCGCAGCTGTACGCGCCGTGGTGCGGCTTCACCGTGCCCATGGCCGGGCCGCTCGACGCCGGCCACGGCGCCCTCATATGAAGCGCTGGTGGACGTACTACTACTGCACGAGCTGGCTGGCTCGCCGGCGCAAGGGAAGATGAAGCCTTTTTCCTTGAAAAAGAATTAGTTTAGTTGTTGTTCAATACTTCAATACCGATCGGGGCAAATGGTTGATCAAGTGTAGGAGGATGATCCATGGCTTGATTAGTAGAGTACATATTAGCTATATTACTTGTCTGTAAGTCAAGTGTAATAACAATTGTAAAGGAAAAAACACATGCACCTGCTGATTAGAGTTGGGCAACGAATCACACGCGCTGAGAGTTTGTGCTTGTGATGAACAAACACGACATATACTCCTACTAGTATATTGCTCTGCAGACTGCAGTAGTAACGAATAAAAAGTTAAGCTGTAACAACTAACAGGAGGAGACTTAATCGTGTCTTGTTAGTGTGCTTGCATCTGCCAACAATTAGTTAACTAATTAATCAATCTGTTGGTTCACATGTTGTATGTATGTATGCATGGAGATTCATTTCGTTCGTTCATTCCAGAGTCAAGGGATATATCGAGATGCTAATCGATGATCGATAGCCTGTCAACACTGATTCATTCATGCTGATTACAGCGGTAGAAACTGCGAATTAATGATCGGTTTTTTTGTTAGTAACAATGACTTGCAAGAATGGGACGACATGAACGAACGCCTAACTGAAAGCTGGGTGGTCAGCATGTTGGAGGCCTAGTCAAATATGTTGGCCGGCCGTTGCATTGGCCATTGGTAATGGGTTGGTTCGTTTCAGTCAATTCAAAGCAACTCTTCAAGCTGGGCTAGCTTGTTTTCTGACCTAACAAGCGCGTGGTCAGAGTATGCAAGTAGTATGGCCGTGTGTCACATTCAGATTAGATTACCAGTAAAAGTTCATTCGTTCGTGCATGGTAGCAGCAGCCTACCTATCGATTGCTGCCTCTTGTGCCGTGCATTGACCGCATGGCCCTGCCTCGCCGTTCATACGTACGCTGCATCGGAATTTTCAGATGCGGTTGCATTACTCCCTCTGTCCAGGGTTGCCTTTATAATCTACGGAGGTTAACGTCCTCCACGATAGAAACATCTCTAATAGTTAAACCTATCTAGATAGCTAAGCTAAAATTTAATTAGAACATCTTTAATAGCTAGTCTATTTTTAACTATTTAAATCTCTATTTAGATAGGAAAAAAAATAAGTAGTTAAAATCTTTGTTTATTCTAATAGAATGGTCAGATATTAATCTTCAAAACCTTATCAACCTCCTCGGATGGCTAGAGACGGTGGGTCTTGTCAAACCACTGTCGGTGAGGTTGGCACGGTTGGGGTATGGACCCGGGGAGGCTGCGCGCCGGAGGGCTAGCGGTGAGACGAATCGGTGGCGGCACCGCCGAGGAACGCGAGGAGAGCCAAACGAGATCGAGGGGATTTTTTTGGGGAGGGGGGAGGGTTCGCACGGGTGAGGGTTTCTCGGTTACAAAAAATTAATTTTTATGTGGATCTCACCATTTGGCCACTAAGTTTGGATGGCTATATTTGGTCATTCTAGAGGTGGTTTGGCCATCCAAATGGTTTGGATGGGTAATAGAAAGTTATTTTTACCAAATTGATCAAATTTTGGCTTAGCCATCCATATGGGATATTTATTGTAGATGTTCTTATTTTGGAAAAAAAACATTGTCTAATAGAATATCCATTTAAATGGCCAAGCTATCCCACGAGATGACGAAATATAGCCATCCAAACCCACCGGCTAAAAGTGAAACCCACTAAAAAATTGTTTTTTTTTCCACGGAGGAAGCCGCTGTCCCCTCTCTCGCGTGCGACCCCCCTGCATCTCGCCAGCGCCGAATCGCAACTTCGGCTCCCCCTGGATCACGTTGCGCCACTCGCCGCCACCAGTCGACGCGCCGCCTCCCCACCGGAACTCGCCGCGCCGCCACTCGCCGAGTTCCCGCCGCGCTCCTCCTCCTCGCGGCCTCCCCGCCTCTGCGCCCTGCCCCCGCACCGACCCCGACAGCGGCAGCGACGACATCGACGAGGCCCTCGACTCTTCTCCGCTGCTGCATCGTCGACTCTTCTCTGCCGCCCTCGACGCCGCCGCATCCCGCCGATTCGTCGCCGCCGACTCATCGGACTCCGCCGCCGGCCAGTAAGTGCGCCACCGCCCAATCAATAATGTCGGCTGGGCCTATGGCTGAACTGGTTCTTCTCCGGCGTTCTCGTTGCCATGGAGTGCGTTCTCCTGTTAACAATTGGGATATAGTACTCCATCAAACTACTCCGCTGAAAGGATGTGAATGTTACAGTCAGTTTAGTCACAGTAAAAACAATGGCTGCATCCTACTTTGGTTCAGGTTCTAACATTGGCTCGGGAATACTTCCGTTTTTGAATGCTAGAACTCTCGCATCCTTTTCTGAAAGAAAAATAAAATTTTGGGTGAGATGACTTTCAAGTATATAATAAGGATACAGAAGAATTTGATTTATTTTTCTCAATAGGTGGATGTAGATCCGGTTTAGAATTTGATCTGTTCTTTTTGTAAGGGAGGACAAATGGCCGCTAATTTTTAACAAATGGCAGCAGGGCAAAAATAGTTCCCATGTGGTGCAGACGATGCAAAACTTAGTATCTGGATCCCTCCAAAAGCATGTGGTTTTTTTAGTAGATGATTTTTTTTTGTTCTTGTCACGTGTGTGTAAAGTTACATCCACTTTGGATGTAGAGGCCGGATTTTAATCCATTTTCTAGTAAATGACTTTTTTGTTCTTGTCATGTATATGTGTTTTTTGTTCTTGTCATGTATATGTGTGTGAAGCTTTGGTTGATGAGGCAGATTTTAGTTTACCAGTAGATGAGGCAGATTTAATTATTTATGGATGAGTGATTTGCCAGAGGTGCTCTAGGAATGAAAAAATGATTATGGATGAATGGGCAACTCAAGGTTGATTTGGTGAGCATCCATCATTATAAGATAGATGGCTACTTCAGATTGTATGTTTAGCATCCTACAATGTTCAGCAATCAGCATTATCTGAATGAAAAGTTGTATGAATGCTTCCTTCAGAGGTGCTATAAAGCCAGATGAATCTTCGGATTACATTTATCACGGGACAGTGTTATTATGAGTTGTTATTTGTGCGCTAGTTTATCATATATTTAGTGCAATGACTACTAGTGATTGTGACTTATAATCTGGTGACAATATATTAAGTTTTTGCATTGGGCTAGTTCACTGTTAGTTTCCATATGTAATATAATCTGGTGATGATATATTGACAATGATCATTTTGTCCCAGTTAATTTCCATATGTAATAAGGTCTTGTGCACATGTGCTTGCTTTCTAGAGCTCCATAATTTTTTATTGTTATTAAATTAATCAAGTTGATTCTTGCATTGTAGGGAGTATGGAGGGTGAGTTGATTTATTAATCAAGTTGATTCTCCTTTGCACAAAATAATCATCGTGACCTTCTACAGTATGCACAATGCCCAAGTACAACATCCGAGACATACTAAACCTATAGAAAAAAAAGTAACATAAAAAAAAGATCAAAACCAAGTACAACAAAAAGATTTATGATAGTTGCATACCTCTGATGAAACAAGTTTGGGCCGTATATATGATTATCTGAAAAATAATCTTAGACTAATCTAGCATTCCGATCTACCCTATCGTGATAAATCATTACATGCCTAGTGACGGAACCTCCATGGCATCTAACATTCCTTAGTTGATGATGATAGTGAATCAGGAGTGTTGAAGTAATAAGGAGTTTGTAGTCGTCAGACGACGACGACTCTAATGCAATTTGCATGGCTAGGTTGCGATGGCTCATCATGGTCTGGTGGTGGAAAATCAAGCATGGAAGAAGAGCAAGAGCAAGCATGAAAATATATGTAGAGAACAAGCATATATAGAGTGTTCAACACTAGTTGCTAGAAACTAGCCGTTAGAAAATAGCTATGCAAATAAAGAGGTTGTTGGAGTGGATGTATATGCAGAATTTTAGAGAGTGAAACTAGCCGTTGGAATTTGAAGATTGGCAAATGGCTATTCTATTGGAGTGGACAGAGATTTTGACTATACATTTTTTTGTCTAGCTATTTAGGTAGTCAAAAATGGGTTAGCTATTGGAGATGTTCTAAGACGGTTACCGCGGTAACCGCAAAAAACCGCACGAATTTCATCTTTAAAAAATTAAATTCAAAATTTTCATATCTTACGGTAAGATAGCAGTTACCATGGTTAGCTCGCGGTTACTGCACAATAAGCGGTGGTAATCGCGGTATGTTGAAGCTGAAAAGAAAAAATTACGGAAAAATTGTAAAACATAGTAAAAATTCTAGAAAATTCAGGAAAAAATATGGATATCTCTAGAAAAACAATGTAATATTATATAATTTTTTTGCATAACATTTGCTATATTTTTTATACTTAAACAAACTAGAATTTATATCCCAACCATCTCTTATTTTTTTCAATTTCGATAGAGTTCCAAAATATAAAGTAAACTTCATCATTTTCACAAACTTTCTTTATCACAGTGATCTACAATTCAAGTATTAACTGCCAAAATTTTTTTGGATTTTTTAATTTTTTAAAAATTTGAATTTAGATAAATTTCGGATAAACCATACTGCCGGTTACCCTTACCGTACCCCAACGGTATGTGCAGTTAGCGTGGTAACCGTTGGCATGGGAAACACTGTTCTGTCCAAAAAAGATAACTTTTGGTCAGATTGTTACCAGAAGTTGTCTTTTTTTTAGGACGAAGGAAGCATGTGGCTACATGCGTCTGATTTCTCTCTCTCTAGAGTTTTACCTACGCAGTAGTTCTAGTTCAAATTGATCGACTACTCCTGTATTTGATCATGTTACAAAATATTGTAAAATACATATGGCGAGCCTGATAAAATCTCGTTCTTCTATCGTGTTAAGCCTGATAATCTCATTGTTCTCTCCTAGACAACAGTTTGGGAAGATACTGATTGGAATAGTGAAAAAAAAGAAGAGAGAGGAAAAATGGGGAAGATACTGGTTGGAATACTGGGAAAAAAAGAAGAGAAAATAGAAAAAATAATGGAGATGCGGGGGATCGAACCCCGTGCCTCTCGCATGCAAAGCGAGCGCTCTACCATTTGAGCTACATCCCCCAACTGATGGACTTGCGATTATAATTCCCAAGTCAATATTTCCTACAAAAACAAACATTTTTTTCATTATTGGAATGATTTAGTATGTACTAGTAATAGTACTTCTGCCGCTAGGATGCCAATTTACTATTTACCTGTATGGAGCTTATTGGTGCAGAGGACTTGAGCATGCCCTAAGTATCTACATCTATCACCAACCAAAATTAAAGAACTTGAAATACTATCACCGTACTGTGCAGTATAGTACTAGTAGTAGACTGTAGATGGAACAAGCAAGAAGAGGAGAGGAGGAAGCTGGAAAAAGATGGGAGAAATGGAGTGCAAAAAGCCGGGGTTTGGGCTGCCATGTCAGAGCGGGGGAGACGCGTGTCGACCTCGCATTGCCCGCTCACCCTGCACTGGGTGGGACCCACCCCCTTCCCGCCTCTTCTTCTTCTTCGTCGTGGGCTGCTCCGCCCTTCCCTTCCCTTCCTTTCCCCTACCCAGCCGCAGCCATCTTACAAACCCTAGCCAGCCATGGACGTCCTGTCGCTGCCTAACCTCTTCGAGAAGCTTCTCGGCGACGGTAACCATCTGCATCTGCATGCCCTCTTCCTCTATCTACCTGCACTCCTCTCTTCAATCTTCTTCCTCTTCCTCTTCCTCTCCTCCCTTTGCATGCATGCGCAGATAAGGACAGCTGGCCCCCGGAGGCCACCTTGCTCATCGCCGCCCACGACGGTAACCTCCGCCTCGTCAAGGGTACGTTCATACCTGCAACGAAACAAATATGCACTTGTTTCTTGAAGAAAAAAGAGAGATTTTTCTTTTCCCTTTTGGTTGCCGATTCGGCTTCTTGATTTGACTTGCGGCGGAACATCGAAGCCCAAGCATCGATCTTGGCTTCCATTCCGCTCATGGAACGAACAGTAGATTTCCCCTCCCCACTATTCGGTTTGCTTGCTTTGCTTTGCTTGGCTGCAGAGATTGCCGCGACGCTGGACGACGACGGGATGGGGATCGCGGCCACCGTGGCGCGCACAACCTTCCACGGCATGAACGCGCTGCACGCCGCCAGAGAGCTGCACGTCTACCGCTACCTGCTCGAGGTGGCCAACATGGACGTCAACAAGCCGGACACTACTCCAAGTAAACCCAGATTCTCCCCTCCCATCATCCTCTGCTTGCTTGTCCTCTTTGCCAACTATAGTTCAGTTGATTTGTTGTTTGGTTTCTTGCCACGAAAGGTAGGAAGACGCCCCTCGATCATGCCATGGCCGCTGGGGACCTGCCTTCCGTGAGGTATCTTATTGATCATGGCGCTGATATCCATCATGAACGTGAAGGGAACATCAGTATGCTTCATTTAGCTGCAAAGAAAGGTAATAAACAGGGGGAGAACATCAAAACTGCAAGTTTTTTTTTTTAAAAAAAATCCTGGGGTTATGCTGTATCTGGCATGCTATGTGGTGCCATTCGCAATACTGCTTCAACCTAAAGCTGTTCAGTGAAAGAGCATATGGCCTTGGAATTATTAGGGGAAAATGTCTTATCTTCATGTAGGATTCCCTGTTAAGGTACACCTGTATTCTGTCATGATGGGCAACCTTAAAGTTGAATGTGGAGAGAAATGCAGACAATAGTATTAGCATCTAGCAAATGCACAACTAAGCAAGCCTAATGCAGCATTTCCTGATATGAATTTCTGTGCTGTTCTTCCTTCTGGTGTTGGTATAAGTGATATCAGCCTTGGTGATATACACTTTCATGTTCATCAGCCTATGCATATTAGTTAATCCTAAGAAAATGTTAAACATATCTGTCACATTATTATAGATTTTCTGCCCTTAACTATATAAAAGTTCCATATACTTCTTGCATTCTGGTATCACTGTTGGACTGTTTCTACGCCATGCATTCATTTATCAACTTGTGAATCTTCTAGTGGTGCCATGATTTCTTGCATGTTTCTTTTTTTTCTCTAGCAATTGAAACTTGTTCATCCAAGAATCGTGCTCTTTTTGTGCATTATTTATTTCATGTTAAATTGCGTTTTGCTCTGGCTGCTCAAACTTGTCTGCCCCCAAAATTGGTTTCCTCATACATCACTATGACCTTCATTTTTGATGTGATTGTTCAGGGAGGGCTGAAATAGTAAAATTGCTGCTCTCTAGAGGAGCTCATGTTGATGGCAAATCAGATCATGGGACACCCCTGCATTTTGCTACTAACAAAGGATATGAAAGTATTGTGAAGATTTTGCTGGAGCACCATGCAGATGTACGGCGCTTGTACTTTTCTTATGTGTTGATTATCAACAGTAGCAATGGCGCTTACTATTTCCTCCAGCTGTTCCATCCTGCAATCTCAGTTTCTGATGGCTATTGATGTGTGAGCACTGAGCTAGCCTTGGTATGGGTGAGACATGATCCACACATCAACAGCTACTGAATAGTTAATAGGAACAAAGGAAGGAACACAAACAACATTTCCTAAGTTATCTCTTTCTCTAGGAACTGGCATTATTATGTATGATAATAAGTTTGTTTTTTTTCCAGCCCAACAGGGCTGTGGCTTCTCATCAAGCAACACCTTTAGCTACGGCGTTATTCGCTTCTTCCTTACCTTGTGTGAAGCTATTGATCCAGGTACAGTATTCTCTCCTTTGGACTACTGCAATAGGATAATGCTAACTAACTAATACTATATCTTGCTTTATATGTTATAATCATGAAGCTATATGAAGAAAATGTATATTCATTTTGTCTTTTACATAAACATCTGTAGGCTGGAGCTGATGTAAATGATGCAAACAACCCCCTGGCGTTAGCTGCAAACAGTGGCTTAACAGAAGCTATAAAGTTGTTGTTAGAGGCTGGAGCAAACCCAAATTGTCCTAACATGGTGAGCCTTCTGTTGTCTTTATCGCACAACCATTATCAGCTGATTGAATTTTTAGCTTATAGTTTTGGGCCTGTGGCACTGATATGCAACACTAGTATGGAACAATGATATGCATTACTGGAAATTCTCATATGTGGCACAGGTTTGTTTGTAAAGGAAACAGATGGTTATAGGAAATTCTTCTCTTTTTTTTTCAGAAACAAATTTATGCACAAGTTTAGGAGCATTTGAGCATCAGTTGAATGGCGTGATTTGATTTGTGATATATGTGTCTACACAATTCTGTATTTCTGTGCTGTGTTTTCCTGATCACGATCGGCTGCCTCTGCCTTTAGAATTTAGACACAAGCCTGCTAATGTTTTCTGTTTCCGTTTTCATTTAGCATTTCTTTTTGTTGGTGAGGTATGTAGATATAATTAACAGGCGGTGATTATAATGCTAATTGGCCTGTTTGAATGACGACAGATTTAAAATGTTTAGCATAGAACAAGAACTAATGATAGCACATTTGAAAATTTTATTGATAAAACAAATACTCGTTCCATATAGACTACCACTCCATCAGGCATTTTTTTGGTAGCATTACATCATTTGGTGGTGTGCCTTGTGGTTTGGGAGCAAAGTTAATTCCTAAATTAGTGTTATTGCAAGGAAGCATCATCTTGCCTTTCTTTTATCTTCAATATTATTTTATAAAGCTTTATTCATTTGCCAAACAGCATGGTAAAATGCCAATAGAGCTGGCTGCTGTGTATGGTACAAGGGAAGATGTTGAGATCTTGTTTCCCTTGACAAACCCAATTCCAACTGTTGCTGACTGGAGCGTTGATGGGTTAATTGCTTATGCCAAACTGGAATGCAAGAAGCTGGAGGTATGTCACTATAGCAAATTTCCTTGTCTACTCCTCAGTTGTCCCATTCATTCCACTATTAAAAGATACAAAAATGCCCGTACTTAGTCTGATTGCTCTCTAAGCTCTCTTTAGTTTTCTTAGTGAGGTCTTGTTTTATTTTTCTTGCAAAAAGAAGATGAAGGAAGCTTGTTTTATATTAACTTTGCTTTCCTGAATTGAAACCTGGTGAGGGGGATTGGAACCTGCTTTTTCTAAATGCTCATACATGTCAGGTTTCCCGGGAGTCACCGGCAAAATGGGATTACCAGCGGGGTCTCAAACCCTGTTTTGACACACGGAACGACAATTGTTTGTACTCATTGTTGGCAACATGCCACCTTGTTCTCAGCACCAGGATAGTTTGTATTAGTTTTGACCCGAAGTTAACGATTTCCGTGTTGCTTGTTCATCTGGTCTAAAACAGAGAAAAGAGCGTATCAATAAACAATGCACAGATTACAATTGTGCATCCCCTTTTACTTTTTATACTGCCTTTTCACAAGTTGACATCTCAATCTGTCTGACTCATGCTATTATACATTGAACAGGATGATGATTATGTTAAGATGAAACTGTCTGACCTTAAACAAGAAGGGGATGGTGCATTTGAGAAGCAGGATTATGTAAATGCATCAGTGTGGTACACACGGGTACATTCTTCTTCCACTTTAGTAACGCACATAATGTTATAATGCTACTATGCTGAAAAACTCAAGGAAACGGGCATTTTTGTATAATGCTACTATTGTTTTTGTATAATGCTACTATGTAGTTGCATGATTCAGTATGAAATTTTTTGCCAACTCAAGCAAAGACTCTTTTCATACAATTCAACTGTGACAAAAATTTCCGTTTCCTTGAGTTGGCAATAAGAAAAAACTACAGCTTCCTTCCATTTCATGGATTCTGAAAATCAGCAATGATACCTTTTTACAGGAAAAGCAATGAATTTATTATGATATAAAAATCATCATGAAATTCGTGCAATCTGGCACATGCATCGGCAAAGTGTATGTATGAAACGCAGTCTCCTTCGAGTAGTTATTTTGATGATTATGAAGTTGAGCGTGAGCAGTTTTGTGGGATGATGTGTCTTATTGTTAGCTGCTAGGAATTCTGTAAAACAACTGCTGTGCCATATTGCCCATATACAGTTTAAGTCCTTGTCGGTATGCAATTTAATTATGGGCCCAACTTTTACCAGACAGATAAATAAGAAATCTCTCTGGTCGGATGATTTTTCTGAATGTGGCAGCAACAGTATATATGACAGACACTGTTTGGTTCACTGCAGGCACTGAAAGTTGATGCTTGTGATGCTGCATTGCTTTCAAAGAGGAGTCTTTGCTGGCTTCGCATGGGTGAGGGAGAAAAGGCTTTGGAAGATGCAACTAGATAAAAAACTTCACCCAAAGTGGTCAGAGGCCCACCATCAGCGAGGAGAAGCTCTAATGCTTCTGAAGGT
Source organism: Oryza meyeriana var. granulata (assembly GCA_003991445.1). Taxonomy (NCBI): domain Eukaryota; kingdom Viridiplantae; phylum Streptophyta; class Magnoliopsida; order Poales; family Poaceae; genus Oryza; species Oryza meyeriana. Next base: position 103,278 of record RYFJ01002008.1, on the reverse strand, counting down.
GCAACTTAAAAAGCTCAATTCATCATTCCATTTTTCGTTGCTAATTAGCTGCCATCTCATTTGGCTGACCATGTGCTTGATTCCTCTTTCATCAGGAGTATGAGAAAGCTTGTGAGGCGTTCACTCGTGGTTTAGAGTTGGACCCTGAAAATGATGAGATGGATAAATTGTTCTGGTAAGAGATTCTCGCACTTGTACTGCTATTTATACATTAAGTCGAGCTTTGATATCACTGTGTTTGATGTTCTAATGGAGTTATGCTTTCAGGGAGGCGATGGACCTGAAGAAGTAATGCCTGTCTGAACGTCAGCGACAGAGAGACACGAAGCCCTTTTTTGTTGGTTTAAAGACAGTATCACTAATAGCTCTGCTGCAATTTTGTGTATATACAGTACTAGTACTTGGCATGAATTCGTGGTGGGGATATGGAGAACGGCGTTTTTTTCAGAAGATTTAGAAGCATAGGTTAATGGAGACTTTTGACATCTAGTTTGCTACAGGATTCTTGCAACATTCAGTCCAGTAAGTTTGTGATGATTTTAGCATGCGAGGGCGCTGTGAATGGTGACTTTTTATTTGCTCCAGATGAAGAAGAAATGTTCTTGGATGATGATCTAATTAGTTCTTCCTTGAGATAATTAGTCTGTAGGTGTTGGTGTTCCTCGCCCGCCTCAAATCCATGGCGTTTCAGTTCACTGGTTTTTTAAATTTCTTCCTCCATCTATCTACAAATTGGTCAAGTAACACAAATTCATCACCAATATCTCTGAAAATGAACATGCTTGCCGTAAGCATTGAAAAGGTGGACGAAAATGCCAGAATGGGTAGCTATTAGCAAGAAAAAATTAGAAAAAAAAGGAAAACTAAAACTAAAAATCTGGAGATAGGCTGGGTTGGGCCGGGCCGTATTCCGAGCCACCCATATGGCCTTACGCTTCCCTCGTATCTCTTCCCCCTTCCCGCCGCCGCCGCCTGCTCCTCCACTCTCCCCTCTCCGTCGCACTCTCGCTTCGCTTGTCTCCACCGGCGCCGACGCCAGCTGCACGCTGAAGAAAGAGGATGGACCTCACCCGCCGGCGCCGGCGGAGGCAACCTGCTCCGGACGCTCCCCTGCCATCAGGTAAACCCTGTCGTTTAGTTCTGGGTTTCCTCAGCTTGTATAGAGTTGCTGCTGGCACAGAAAGATGCGAGCTTTCTGATCAACCATTGGAGACAGCAAGCATGAGTCGTGTTCTTGGTTTCGATGTTTCAGACGCTATCAAAGACATCGGTGCTAATCCGGAGTATAATCTTGACGAACCCACCATGGAGGAAAAACTGGCCACTCTGAATCTGCTCAACGGAGGCGATGGGACAGCAGGTGAAGCCATCGAGGAGCAGCCGCTCTCCATGGTGGTGCCGCCGAGCGCGGACTCGGTCCACGTCTTGCTCAAGCAGGCTCTGCGGGCTGATGACCACGCATCCTTGTTGAACTGCTTGTACAATAAAGACCACAAGGTATGGTTTTTCCCTTCTTGCAATGCAATGCTGGCCATTTCACTTGCCCTCCATTCGGCTATATCGCCAGATTTTCACTGTACTGAAACTTTGATTTGCTTCACCACTTATACTCGGCCAATGGCAACCAAATTCTTACAGGTTATTGAGAGCTTTTATATACTAGCAAACTCTCTGTACCACTAATCCTTAGTGCAATTTGGTCACCAGATCTGGTAATTTCAGTGTTCGTTTATGTGCAGGTCATTGTAAATTCACTATCACTTCTAACACCAGCAGACGTTGTGAAGCTTCTCAAGTTTTTCATATTGCATATGCAATCGAGGTAGGATAATTCTTTAGATGTATTTTGGCAATTCAATACAGAAATGGGCTTAGGGTATATATGTTATGTGATTCATCAGCAGAGATGGAAAAGGAGTGATTTAATTCCTTTTTTTCACATGTATGTTTGACTGGATTATCATACAATGATTATGTTGGCATACTGTCAAGATTGTATGGTTATATTTTGACATAGACGTCTTATTTTTGCTCCTTTTTTTTCACTTTTTCAGGGGTGCAGTACTTGTTTGTTTGCTCCCATGTCTGCAAATTTTGCTCAGTCAACACATGAGTAGCATATTATCTCAGGAGTCTAGTCTGCTTCTGCTCAACTCACTCTATCATGTGAGTATTTAGCAATAATTTTGATTGCAGTAGTAGTAATTAGCTACATATATGTGAAGGATGTTTCCAGTAATATAGCTGCTGTTGATCATCTAAAAGGAGAATTATTTAAATTTGTTTTTTTTCTTCCTGTCCTTTGGAGGAACAAATATTTTTTTTTGATAAAGCAGCATATAATTTCCTGGTGATCCATTTATAACTGTACTGCCCATATGAAGTGAAGTTAAGAGTTTTACTGCCCCAAGTGAAGTGAAGTTGAGAGTTTTCTTTACCTATACTGCAAGATAGTGGCCTCCTGAATGATGCTGCCTTTGGATGACTAAGCAATGTATCCTCAAGTAATCTGTTGAGAGCGCCAATTCTTATCTTGAATATATCAGTTTGAGCGATTGCAGGTCATTTTTTGTTTTGAATGTCCATATGTATGCAAAGTAAATTTTAGAGTTTGCCTACCTAGTATGGCTTGTATTGGATGAAGAGTTGTCTCTGTATGCACCACTTACAACCTCATTTAGTGATGTGCACCAGGATGACTGCATCTAGGCAATACAGCCCATGGGAATTTGTGGAATGACAAAACTTACTATGAATATGTCAGCTTTAGTGCACTAGTGCAGACAATAACAATTATAAGTCATGTTCTCATGTTTAGTTTTGGATGCTAATGTCACTGACTGCGTTTTTCTCAGCTAATTGATGCAAGGACATCGACCTTCAAATCATCACTACAGTTGTCTACTTGTCTAGATTATCTTTTCAGTGAGGTAAGTTTTACTTTTACCCCATCAGCAAGTCCCATCAATTTTAGCACTGCAACTCCATAACTCTTAAGTATGTATCTCCTAGATTGGCGATGATGAATCCAGGGAGGAAGAAGGATCCCCACCGATAATTTACGAGGATAAGGATACCAATGACGAAGAGTCTGAAGTTGATGATATGGAAACCAGTGGGGAGAATGAAGATCTGGGTGGTGTTACTGATGCTTCTGAGCATTCAGATGGAAGTGAGGTCATGAGCGACTGATGAACTGAAACCTGATGAGCTCCTGATCTTCCTGATGAGTTGGAGTTGTGAGTTAACCTTATGATGTAGAAGAAATCGTTAGGATAGTTTCTGAACTCCTTTCACTTTGATTTTTGTGATGAGTTGAGAGTTACCTTGTGGGAATGGGTAAATCTTGCCTGCACTTGTGAAACACATCAGTTTTTTACCATCTAAATATTTTTTAAAGTTACACACCATCTAGTTTTGACAGTAAAGAATGTAAGCATGAACACTTCCATTGAAAGATTCATCATTCGGACGTACAGTGTTGGAGACAGGCCACAGCCTCTTCGGACCATCCTTCTTTCGGAAGGCTCAAGACCGAAGCTGCCGGCCGAAGCCCCTTCGGTGGCCTAAGACCGAAGACATAGGGGTGAAGGGCCCAGCCCAAGGGCGAAGGGCGCGGTGTGTCTAGCGAAGACAAAGGACTTCAGGATGAAGTGCTAGAGCTGCTGGCAAAAGGCCCAGGAGGGCTGAAGAGAAGACCTGGTGAGCGAAGCCTCATTCTATCTCGACTAAGGAACAGGACGGCCAAAAAGGCCAAAAAGCCCATCAGGGGCCTAGCCCACGTAGCTGCCTAATGGCCCACGTGACGGCCCGGTAGCCCGTCAGGAACATGCAGATGAGAAAAGACAGAAATACCCCTGTAGCTGTCCCCATCAAGGGACTATGATGTAATACCACATGTAAATAAAACCCTACCCTAGAGCATGTAACTGTATCCCTGAACCTATAAATAGGTACCCAGGCCACTGTAATGGTAAGGTTTTTGAGATTAATACAAAAGATTTACCACTCCAGTCCATTCTCAGATTCCACTGTTGTTCTTCGACAATAGTTGTCGCCGTTCATGGGGAACCCTCCCCAGGTGAAAGAAAAAGAAGCCAAAGACAAGATGCCTCTGAAGAGAAGGTCGACGAGGAGAAAAGCAACTCCGCGCCGCTATGGAGACGGAGAGATTGATTGTCCTGAAGACCCCCAGGTCAAAGCGCAAGAGGAGTAGGCCGAAGAGGGAGCGCCTTCGTCTCAGGCGGCCGCACCGGGTGGGAGCGAAGAGGCCGTGGCGGTGCCGAGAACGGAGTACGAAGCCATGAAGGAAAGTGTACAGAGGCTACAAGACATGCTTCGCCGGATGCAAGAACAGCAACAGCAGCTGCAAGCGTAGTCCCAAGCCTTTGGACTTCACCAAGCTTTGGCTTCATCTTCTCAGGCTTTTGGACCCCACTACGCACCAGCTCCACTGGTTTCGGCCCCTCAAGCTTTCGTGTTTTCTTCGGCCACGCCCGGTTTTGTTGGGCCGCAAGTGCCCCTTGTGGTGCCGCAGCCGCGGCCAATGGCTCCAACGGTGGTCCCTTCGCCAGCTCCAAGTTTGGTGCCACTTCCACAGGCGCAGCAGCCCCTCCAACCTCTTTCGGCACCTGGATTGACACCGTCTATCCAGGCACAGCTGCAAGCTCTCCTTCAGCAGCTTGGTGCCGGGGGGCAAGGCGTTAATCCTTCGCCACCGCCCGTCGAAGTCACCCCTGCTTCGAGGGGGATGGGCGGCCCCGCCATCACGAACCATCACCTAGCCCCGCCGGTGCAAGCTTCGCCCATCTTGGGGGTCCCGTACCCCTGTGTGGCCTTTTCGCCAGCGCCGACATAGCATGCCGGGTAGATGAACGACAAGAAGTCGCTGCTGAGCTGGGGGCTACAAAGCCACCCAATCCCGCCTCAATTCAAGAATCCTTCGATCGTGAAATACGCGGTGATTCGGACCCTAGTGAGTTCCTCTTCATCTACAAATCTGCGATTGAAGCGGCTCACGGTGATGAAAACACCAAGTCAAAAGTCATACACCTCGCGTTGGACGGCTTTGTGCGGTCTTGATACTTCAACCTGCCACCAAGCAGCATATACTCTTGGGAGCAGTTGCGCGACGTTTTCGTCACCAACTTCCGAGGTACCTACCAGGAGCCGAAGACTCAGCAAGAGCTCTTCGGTATCCGGCAAAAGCCAGGGGAATCCATCCGCGAGTACATCCGGAGATTTTCCTAAGCAAGATTCCTAGTGCAGGATATTACCGAAACATCAGTCATCAATGCGGCCTCCGCTGGTCTCCTCACAAGCCCTTTGACCGAAAAGATAACAAGAAAGCAGCCGAAAACAGTGGACGAGCTCTTCCGTATCATCGACGGCTATGCAAGGGGCGAAGAGAACACCAAAAGGAGAAATGAGATCTAGGCCGAGCTCAATCAAGAAGGCGTGCCGGGCTCAGCCGGAGCAGCACAAGCTAGACCGATGTCATCACAACGCCCGCAGTCGGGCTAGAAGAAGTTCTGGGACGAGAAGGGAAAGCAAGTAATGATTGTCGAAGAGATCAAAGCTCTTCAGCAAAGCTTCAAGAACTTGCAAGGTGTGCTGGCGAAGAAGAAACCGAAGAGGGAGAAAGAGAAGTTTTGTGCCTTCCACGGCAAGTCTTCGCACACCACCGAACAATACAGAAATATCCAGCGTATGGGGAACGCTGATCGAGGGGACCAGGTTCCACCTCGCCAAGAGATCGTCCAAGGGGAAGCCGCTGATCAGTCTGAAGAGAATAGGTCGCTTCAGATAGAAGCGACTCAGGACGGGCAGCGGAGGATGATCGCTGCAATCACTGGGGGCTTCTTGCAAGGCTTGGAGTCAAAAAGGCAGAAGAAGGCGCATGAGAGAGTGATCAACCACATCACCACAACGCCTCAAACCAAGCCTCCCCCTTTCGCTTCAACATCGATCACCTTTGGCCTAGAGGATGCTGAAGGCATTTTCTTCCCGCACCAAGACCCTATCATCATATTCGCCAACATCGCCGAATGTGAAGTTCGTCGCATCCTAGTTGATGGAGGGAGCTCCGCGGATATCATTTTCACTGACACGTTTTGGCAGATGGGAATACCAGAAGCTGCACTCGCCCTAGCCGCAATCCCATTGCAAGGCTTCGGTGGAAGCTTAGTTTGTGCGCTGGGACAAGTGCAACTCTAGGTATCGTTTGGCGAGGACGGCAACCCCTGGACTGAACAGATCATCTTCGACATTGTGGACATACCGTACCAGTACAACACCATTCTTGCCTGCTCCACGCTGAACAAATTTGAAGCCGTGGCGCATCACAACTACCTACGGCTAAAAATGCCGGGGCCGATTGGTGTAATCATAGTTCGCGGCAACCAGCCGTCGGTAAGGGCTGCTGGACAAGCAGCGAAGAACGTGCATGAGATCCACAACGTCCAAAATGATCGGCAGGGGACGGCGAGGGGCTACGGCATGCACAAGGCTTCGCCCTAAGGCGAAGTCAAGAAGGTCCCAGTTGATCCTGCTGATCCGTCGAAGACCATCTCCATCGGCGGCAATGTCAACGAGGTGATAGCAGCCAAGATGCTGGAGGTCATCAAGTTGAACCTGGACGTCTTCGCCTGGGGCCCAGATGATTTATCGGGCGTAAGCTAAAGCCTCATTGAGCACCAACTTGCAGTCAAGCCTGCCGTCAAGCTGTGGAAGCAAAAATAACGCAAGATGTCGATCGAATGCTAGGAGACGGCGAAGGTGGAAGTCAGCAAGTTGATCTAGGCACATGCCATTCGTGAGGTGAAGCACTTGGAATGGCTAGCGAACCCGGTGCTGGTTAAGAAGTCGAATGGCAAGTGGAGAATGTGCGTCGACTTCACAGACCTCAACAAGGCATGCCCGAAGGACAATTTTTCACTCCCACGAATCGACCAGCTGGTCGACTCGACTGCCGGCTATGAGCTGATGAGCTTCTTGGATGCCTATTCGGGATATCACCAGGTCTTCATGGCCAAAGAGGACCAGAAGAAGACCTCTTTCATCACCCCTTTTGGCACATACTGTTACATCCACATGCCCTTCGGCCTAAAGAACGCCGGAGCTACCTTGGCTCGTTTGGTGTACAAGGTGCTGGAGGCGAAAATTGGTAGGAATATTAAGGTGTACGTAGATGACATAGTCGTCAAGAGCAGAAAAGCCATTGACCACGTCATTGACTTGCAAGAAACCTTCGACAACTTGCGCAAGGCGAAGGTCAAGCTAAATACAGATAAATGCGTCTTCGGCATTCGTGCTGGCAAGCTGCTAGGGTTCCTAGTGTCCGAGAGGGGGACCGAGGCGAACCCTGAAAAAAATCAAAGCCATCCAGCAGATGCAGCCGCCGAAAAGCGCACGCGAAGTGTAGAGGCTGACGGGCCGCATCGCAGCCCTCAGCCATTTCATGGCGAAGTTGGCGGAGAAGGCGTTACCATTTTTCAAGACTTTGCGGGGAGCGAGCAAATTCGAGTAGACAGCCGAATGCCAGGCGGCGTTTGAGTCCCTCAAGGCCTACCTCCAGGAGGTACCAAGGCTGACAAGCCCAAAGGCAGGTGCCGAACTGCTGATGTACCCGACGGCCTCGCTAGTGGTGGTGAGCGCGATCCTGGTACACGAAGGCAAAGGCGGACAGACACCCGTATACTTCGTATCCAAAGCACTGCAAGGAGCGAAGCTCAGATACTCGGAAATCGAGAAGCTGGCCTACGCCCTCGTCATGGCTTCCCGCAAGCTTCGGCACTACTTCCAAGCATATAAGATAACAGTGCCGTCACAGTACCCTATCGGAGAGGTGCTCCGGAACAAGAAAGCCACAGGCCAGCTAGGCAAGTGGGCTGCGGAGTTTGCCCCCTTTGACCTACATTACATGGCCCGGACAGCGATAAAATCATAGATTCTAGCCGATTTTGTCGCTGAGTGGACTTCTCCCGCTGACAAAGTAGCCCCATTGGCGAATGAGGATTGTTGGGCAATGTTCTTCGACGGTTCGTGGTCTCACGCTAAAGCTGGCGTGGCCGCAATCCTTACTTTGCCCGCAGAAACAGTCATTCGCTACGCAGCGAGGCTACAGTTCCCCGCCACCAACAACACAACGGAGTACGAAGCAGTCCTCCTTAGGCTGCTGTTGACGCCGAAAACCGCCGGGTGTGCCGAAAAGCTGGCTGACGATCTGGTTCGGCGTCTGGTGACACGCGAAGGCCTGGGAGATCTGCTTAGCTCCAGTGCAGGTCCTAAAATATTTGAGGTTCGCGGGCGTGCCAGTCAATTTGACCCAGCAATTGACAAGGAGATGAAGAAATTAGATTACTGATCCAATCGGCCAGCAAGCCGATACGGATTCCTTCCAGCCGATGCCGCTATGCTCGTGCCCGGGCCTCTGCCTGTACTCGCGCCCGGGTCTCGTGCTCGCGTCCGGGTCCTTGTTGGTCCTCGTGCCCGGATCGGCAGCAATTGCGCAATCGGCTATCGGCCGATACGGGCTGATATAGACTCCTCGTAGCCGATAGCCGATGGCACCTGTGTATCGGCTAGGAAACCGATAGTGCTATGAGCAAATAGACAAGATGTCAGTATAACATGTGCATCGGCTAGGAGCCGATTATCAATAGATAAGCAAAATAGTAAGCCAGCCGACTGCCGAGGAAACACATATGCATCGGCTAGAAAACCGATGATAATATAGATGACCAAAACAGTATGGATAATACAGTCGGCTTTATAAAAAGATAACCTATCGGCTAAGCACTCCGATAGAACGTCGCATATACACCGATCAGCCCGACAAGGATAAATCTATTATTATCGATCTAGTAGTTCAAACCTAACTGATGCAGCACAGATCGATAATAGTAAAGGAACCTCAACGAGCCGATAGACCTAATGCAACTGTGATGAAAAATAAAACTTACCGGCTATACATTCCGATAAGACGCTTGCGCAAAAACCATCAGCCAGCAGGAACGATTTATCGCTGGCAGTTCAGTAGGTCGGACCCCAACCGATGCAGCACGAACTGATGATAAATCGCCCCCAGTAAACTGATAAGATCTACGCACGCGTGATGTGGTATACCTGATCGGCCTAAGAGGTCGGACCGAACCGATGCAGCCGTAGACAGGGCAGATACACCTGGGTAAGGGGTGACGAGTCTTACCCTCTCGCAGGAGTTCGGACCTAACCGATGCAGCCCCGCTCGAGAAGCAAGAACCCGTCGAAAGGTTGGCGATGCGCCGAAGTTTAATTGATCGATTAGATATTTTACAAGGTCCCCGGGCATACGTATATATACCCCGAGTTACAAGAGTCCTTATAGGACACGTAACAAGACTTTCCTAACTAGAAAAGGAAAACTAACAGACCTGATCGGACAAGAGATCAGGTTTCCTAAAAGATAAAACTATCTAATAGATAAGATAATTAACTGCCATAGCGTGGTCTTCACGATTCCTTCCCGAATCCGGCTTCTTCTGGATTAGCTCCCAACGGCTGATATCACTTCTTTCCTTAATCAAGTCCGACGCGAATCGTACCAAATTTTGGCGTTAACAGCTGCGGAAGGCAAAGGCATTGGGGCCCCGATGATTGGTGGTCAAGACAGACTCCAAGTTAGTCGTGGGCCACATCGATAAGACCTTTGAGGCCAAGGATGAGGGAATGGCGAAGTACCTAGACGCCATAAGAACCATGGAGAAGGCCTTCGCTGGCATCACAGTCCAGCACCTTCCTAGAGGAGAAAACGAGGGAAGCCGACATGCTAGCGAAGGCAGCGGGCACAGGAGGTCCATTCCAGCCTGGGGTCTTTTTCAAAGTGATATACATGCCAAGTGCGAAGCACGAAGAGGACTTGCAGCAAGTGATGGACATCGACCATGGCGCACAAGACTGGCGAACACCATTTGTGCAGTTCCTTTCCGAAGGAAAGCTCCCTGATGATGAAGCTGAAGCAAAGCAGCTGCGGGCGAGAGCGCGACAGTACAAGATCGTTGATGGGCAACTGTACAAGAACGGAATCCTAGAACCCCTCCTTCGCTGCATCTCCGAAGCCGAGGGCGAAGAGATGATCAAGGAGGTGCACGAAGGCCAGTGCGGCGCGCATCAGGAGCCGCGAGCAGTGGCAGCCAAGATACTTCGCTAGGGGCTATATTGGCCCACGATCTTGTGGAGGTGCGACGAGCGCATCAAGAAGTGCCAAGGATGCCAAAAGCATGGCAAGTCCCAGAACGCACCACAGTACAAGCTGCAACAGATGCCCCCATTATGGCCTTTCTCAGATGGGGGCTGGATATCATAGGACCGTTTCCCACGGCCCAAAATAGCTACAAGTTTGCCATTGTGGCGGTGGAACACTTCTCGCGCTGGATCGAAGCCGAGCCGTTGGCCAGTATAACCTCGGCAGCGGTCCAGTGCTTCGTAGGAAAAACATCATTTGCCGCTTCAGCGTCCCAAGAGAGTTTGTCACCGATAACGGGAAACAGTTTGACTCGGCAAAGTTCAAGGAGATGTGCTAGGGGCTAAATATGCGAATCAACTTCGTGTTCGTCGCACACCTGTAGTCGAACGGGGCAGCTGAAAGGGCAAATGGCAAGATCCTTGAAGCCCTCAAGAAAAGACTGAACGAAGCGCCGAAAGGAAGATGGCCCGAGGAACTCACATCGGTGCTCTGGGTGCTTCGTACCACCCCGACACGGCCAATGAAGTTCAGCCCGTTCATGCTCGTATATGACAAAGAAGCCATGACCCCGAGCGAGCTGGGGGCAAACTTGCCTCGAGTCACAATGTCCGAAGATGAGGAGATGGGGCGAAAGGCCACCTTGGAGCTTCTCGATGGGGTGCGGGTCGAGGCGCTACAAAACATGGCAAAATACTCCGCCTCGACCGAAGAGTTGTACAAAAGAAAAGTACGGCCGAAGGAGATCTTGCCGGGGCACATGGTGCTGAAGAAGAAAAGTAACCCTGTGGCGGTAGGCAAGCTCGAGTTAAGATGGGAGGGACCATACCTCGTAGCTCACAAGTCACGCGAAGGGGCTTACAAACTGGTGACCATGGAGGGCGAAGAGCTAGATCACACATGGAACGCCGCTTCGCTGAAACGTTACTACATGTAAAGAGCATTAAAAAAATGGAGTAGGGTTATTATCCACAATGGAGGACCAAACCAGTATAAAACTCCCTGTGTCTTCACATTTGTCGCAAAGGCAAGCGGCCGAAGCATCGTGCAGCCGTAGAAAAATGCAACGAACGCATAGCACAAAAGCCAACCCATCGGACAAGCACCAAGTAATAACTTGTCGCTATCTGTCGAAGGTAGGGGACGGCGAGCGGCCGAAGCATCGCTCGGCCGCAGAAAAGCACAACAAGTGCTAAGTACTAGCTAATCGCTATCTGTTGAAGGTAGGGACGGCGAGTGGCCGAAGCATCATTCGGCCATCGAAAGCTATGAGATATCGACAAGAGCATCGAGCTCGTCGGATATCGGCCAAACATTAACTCTATGATTCTCGAAGCCATATAATGTCAAAGACGACGAGAATGGCATAAGAATAATGCAAAGGGATTTTATTCCCAAAAAAATCTCAAATTACAAGCATTACATGACTCATCGAATTACATACAAATGTTACAACAAGTCTATCTTGAAGAGGACGATGCCTCATTATCGGGCGATCTGTAATCTACAGGGCTAACTAAACTCCCAGAAGGACTAGGAGTAGAAAATCTCAGCAGAAAAATGTAGTTGCCCGGAGCCTCTCCGTCGCTCGAAGTCGAGTCGTCGCTGTTGATGACAATGACAGGAGAATCGCGAGCAGGCACTTTGCCCTTGACCGAATCATCGCTATCTAAAAGGACGATGGGGACCTCATGGGCGGGAGAGTCAGCGGGGACGAATGCGTATAGCCGGTCCCGAATCCCCTATTGACGGGCCGACATCTGAAAATTTTGCCAGAACTCTACCATATCGCCACGGCGAAGCTGGTGTCCCGGTCGAAGTCGGACACGTCGTGCCTAGGGTTCTTTCGCAACCACTTCGCCACAGAGCGCATGGCATAGCTCTGGTCGTTGATCACTATGGCTAGAACACGGTCTTTGGGACCAGGGTACCTCATCTTCCCGGGTGGCCGAGAAGCAACAAACGTAAAGTTCACCGTCGGCTGCAGGTAGTCAAAGCGGGGAAAACAAAGCTTTCGATTGAGCGAAACCTGATATGTGTGAAAGATACTTTCATTCATAAGCAAAAGCGGGGCCGAAGGCCTTACATAAGCAAATTTACAAAAGCCCGGTCTTCGGCAGAACTAGCTATCCTAAGCTATCAAAAAGAAATGTATAGCTAGGCGAGGGTGGCCGTCACACCTGCGGCGATGCCTCGGTCTCAGACATGTCTCCGCCGCCCTCCAGCATCGTCTCGTCCGCCTCGCGCTCCCCTTGCTTCTTCAGTTGATCGCGAAGGTGCTCGGCTGCTATCTCCTTGCCCTTCGGCACGCACCAACCTTTTCGGAAGGATCAGTAGTAAGGATGAACATCATCCCTGCTCTCCCACAAGCTGTTGTCTTTGACATTGCGGGCGTAGATCACAGCAGGGGCGAAGCCCAATGGGCCGTAGGGGGTGCCCAGGCACCCGAGTCCAAAAACAAAATCAGTGCTTACCACCCCCATTTTGACCATGTGTGCACCCTTCTTGGGCTTAGTTGGTGTACCCCTTGACAGCCCAGAAATCAGGCGATGAAGACATGGTCGGCCTATGATCAACATGCTACATATACCAGGCCCATCAGGAGTTCAGGAAGAGCAAGACTTGTAGGGAGCAGGACAAGGAGTGTTAGGTTTTCCTCAATGCCACATGGCGGCAAGTGGCTGTTCACCTCTTCATCTTTTCCCCCCTTTTTTCTCATGGTGTGCATGCTTCTGCTTCTTCCCTCCTCTCGATGCTGCCGCCCTCTGGCCACGAGTCGTGAACCTCGTCGCTGGAGTGGTTCATCTTCTGGCTATACCAAAGGCCATCGTTCTCGCTAGCCGTCGTGCCATGTAGATCCAGCTGTGTTCCTCAACCTTCAAGATCTTGATCACAACAGACAAGAAATCAAAATCTATCTTCTGTCTTCTTTTCTTAGTTCTAGTTCTTTATCAATTAATTAATTTGACCTTTGCAAGCAAAGCTATTGAAATTAGAATACAAGATTTGAATTTGTGTTATTGTTGTTATTAATTTTCTAGATTATAGGGTTTAGGATTTGTCAGTTTGGAGCAAAATTGTACACATATTGACATATTTAGTGCAATGGCACCATTATTGTATCCATTGTGCAGCTATTGTAATTTTATTCTTTAACTTGACTAGTGGCCTCATGGCTATAAATGACAGTTTGATATATGGGAGAAAATTCTTAAAAGCAAATCACCATATAACACCAACGGTATAACTGCTCTCAATTACCTTACTCCTTACGAGACATGAAAATGTATTTTATCCTAAAATGATTATTTCACAATTAATCAGTCTCAAAAAATGACGGTTTTATTCTCTTTTATGGTGTAGGTGATTTGATTATATTGAGGTTGGCTGATGACTTTTATAACTGAGATATGGACCATCTTTTGTGAATATATGATTGTCAATGTTTTATATCAGCAATGATTATATGGGGCTACTCGTGAGACCTAAACTTGATGGATTGCAAAGGAATACGAAACAATTTATCCTGGTTTAGGCTCTCGATGTGAGGTAATACCCTATTTCCAGCTGTGGTGTATTGCTTTTGAGATTTCTCTGGTGAGATTCTGTGTTTTGCCCCGAGGGAGTCCCTACCCCTCCTTATATACTAGAGAGGTGAGGTTACATGATAAGAATCCCAGTCGGACTCCAACTAAGGGATTTCTTCTAAGAATACAGCGTACCCGACTAGGACTATATCCCTTTCCTTATCATACAAGGTAATATGTACCGAGACCTATTATATCCCTAATTACAGAATTAGACCCATCCTTTGTCCGAGTAGCCACAAAGCTTTCCATGAAGTACCCGGGGCCCATGGCCTCCACAGCAGCCCTTGAGACTTTCATAGTTGAGTCACAGTTGATACCGAGTGCTCATCTTCCTTGGTGAAGATTTTCCGAGTGCCTTTCTCCCAAGTACTCATTATCCAAGTACTTTTTCTTCAAGTCCTGTTTCATATCAGCTGGCAGCGAGGCTATGAAGGGCTTCATAGAAAAATATGAATAGTGTGCGCCAAATAGGCGCACCTATTAGGTGTAGCCCCCGACTTTGTGCTTAATTGTGAAACAATTAAACATAAAGTCAACGAACTTTAACCTTTAAGTTTTTCCCGAGTGGTATATTTCTCAGAAATTAGACTCTTCAGCATCATATCAGCTGGAAATATTTTTGCTCAAGGCAATTTTGGCTAAGCACGTAAGCCGAGTACCACTTCATGGATTTTAATCCAATATGTGGTGAGGTGTTCTTGAGAGATACCTGCATCCCCACTTTCAATGGAGACCAGCTATTAATCCTTATAAGGATATATCCCCAATACCTGGTAAATAAATTCAGATATTTGAACACATGTGTCCAGCAGTTAGGCTTAACATGAAGCATATCTGATTATTTTAATCGGTCCCTGTAAAATATCACCTGCCCTGTAATTTTAACACAGCCAGTGGTCGGCCCAATAGAACATGCTATTTAGAAACTCATATCTTACGGCCCATTACCAAGCAAGCCGGCCCAAGCCTACTAACTCGACGCAGGCCTATAAAATGACGGGAGAGAGAAAAAATTCCTCTTTCTCCCCCAATTCACCAAATCATTTCAGCTCCCATACGCCCGTGCCAAATTTCGCGCTCTCCGCCCTAGCTAGAGTTTCCTGTAGCTTGAGCTCCCCTCTAGAAATCCATAGAGATCTTCATCCCCGCTTCGATTCCCGTCTTCTGGAAGCTTCCTCGCCTAGCTCCTCGCCCTTAGCAATGCTGAAGGCGCCTTTCGATATCCTAGCCATGCCATCCGGAACCTGGCCGACGTGGGACTGTTGCGCTATGAAGCTGGCGATTCTAGGGAAGAAGAAGAAGCTGTAGCCCAAGGAGGTCATCAATTGGCATCCCACCGCCAGTGAGTCAGTCCCCGCTCCAGGCCCAAACGTGACCATGGTCATTGCCTCTTTTTTCAATCACGGTCTTTCCTTTCCTTCTTCCGATTTCCTCCGCCATGTTCTTGATTTTTATCGGATTGAGCTCGTCAACCTTAACCCCAACTCTATCCTTCAAATATCTCTCTTTGTGACTCTCTGTGAAGCCTTCCTGGGGATCAATCCCCATTTCAGCCTCTTTTGATACCTGTTCCACATCAAGCCTCAGCCCTCTAAATCCAAGATCCAGACAATAGAGGGAGCAGGCCTTCAACTCCGTAACGAGATGAAGAGAGCCTATCTCCATGTTCCCCTAAAGACTTTTCTAAAAGGGTGGCACCAGGAGTGGTTTTACAACTCCAGTCTCAAGCCCTCCCTGCCCCTTTTTACCGGAAATCCTCCTTCGGTCCTGGAGAGCTGGACCTCCGTGCCATCTTAGGCCGAAATGGTTCAGGTGTATATGCTGCTGGAGAAGATTGATGTGCTAGAGGGCATAGGGATGACAGGTCCTTGGGTCACCAGGACGTTCTTGAATCATCGAACTTAGCCCCTGAAGGCCAGAAGCCACCTTGGCTATGAATACCAAGGGAAGAACGACCCAACTCGGGAGTGCGCCGACTTCGTCGATAAGAATATTGTCACCGCCACCCTGCTCTGCTTTTTTGTTAGTGGAGTCATGGAGACCGAGGACACCGAGTGGGCCCCCAAGCCGTACTGCAAGGACAGGCTCCGGCCAAAGGTAATTTCTGGTGCCACATTCGTCTTGATATCCATCTGTGATGTGCGATGTGAATGCCATTCAATCATATCTTCCTTGATGTTGGATACTTGCAGGACTATGAAGAATTTGACTTTAACCCATAGGACCAATAGGCCGGTGGGGCTAGAAAACATCCGGCTAGCCCCTCGTCAGCCCAACCCAGCCTAGAGGCTGGGAAGAGACCAGCAATGGACCAGGCCAAGAAAAACAGGCTTTGCCGAGTAAGGCATCTGACGATCAATGATCAAAGATCCCAACAGCGCCGCCCCTAGGCCTCCCAGCCCCACGACCACACCGCCGAGCACCATCATCCCCCAACCGGCTGCACCAAGTACAGTGCAGACTGGGCCGAGTTCTCCACCGCCGACTGCCGCGCCTATTAGCCCGATAGTCGGCAACTCTCCGCCGCCGAGCAGGCTGTCCAGCCGTCAACGACTACCTTCGTCCCCAGCATAGAGGGGTGGAGGTTTAAAACTTCCAAAAGGTACAAAAATTCTTCAATCTTCAGAAAATCTTGAGCGAACTTGCAGTATCTTGACTGTTGAGTAATTCTGTAGGAATCCAAGTGACGCTGACCCCAAGGGGGCAGCGCCACCGACCCCCTTAGCGGTTCCTGTCCTGACCGAGCCCGAGGCAATTGCGCCACAAGCCGAGCTAGAAGTTGTCCCAGTCCCTGAGGTTGAGACGACCCACTCGGCCGGACCACAAGCCTCACCTAGTTGGGACGCCATGACTGAAACCACAATCCCTGAGCTCGCCCAGGACCCCACGCTGCCGATCGACCTGAGGCCCAGGACTCCTTCACCTCCACTTTCTCATTCTTCTGATGATGATTACCTCCCCCGGCTTGAAGCTCCACCACCTAACTTCCCCCGAACATTTTATTGGGTCACGCCAGAGGGGGAAGTAGAAAGCTTTGAACACAACGAGCAAGCCGCCCAAAGGAAGCGAATCAGCTTAATGGAGGCTGTTGTCCCTGCTTCAAGGAGCATCCAGGTACATAACTTATCTGATTGTGTTTGTTGATTTGCAGTTTTCCTGAATCTCCAGGCGATATTGCTTATTTTGCCTTTACTTCAATGCTTCTCAGCAAGTGGTCAATCGGTCCAAAAAGATGGGCAGAGTTCTATCCAAACTTGCTCCTCCGCTTAGTCAGCTCCAACAGCTCCAAATTGCCAAGGACGATCTGGAGAAATCCAGCAAGGAGAGAGAGGAGTGGCTGAAGGATTCTGTGAACAAGCTCAGGGATGAGAACTGGGCGCAAACAGGGACTATTAGAAGTATGTTTCCCTTTTGCCCGAATGACTCTAGACAAATCTTCCTGTATTGCTAATCTTTGACTCTGTTTGGCTGTAGCTCTTGAGACAAACTTGAATAATCAGTCTCTGGAGATCAAACACTTGAAGAAGAAACTGAGAGAGCTCGAGAAGGCAAAGTCCAAGGTTGACACCGAGTATGTGAGTAAGTCATATATCTGCTTGCGTACTCGCTCTGACTAGATGTCCTAATTTATTGATGTCTCCTTTCTGTGTGAGCAGCCTTCAAAGACAACTTGTAGATCCAATTCAGTGCTTTCGCAGAGGAAATTAAGGTAATAAAGGAATCACAGAACGTCATTGTTGACTCCATGAAAGCTTTATTAGACATTATGCAGCCCACCCTGGCTAGGCCTAGCTCCAGCTCCATCGCTCAAGTGGTACAGTTTCTCGAGGAAGCTCCTGGAACCCTGAAGAAGTACTCGGACGAGCACATCGCTATGGGGATTGCCCAGGCATTGGCTATGACCAAGTCACTCAACCCCCAGGTAGATATTGAAGCCGTTGGGGAGGGCTTTGCTGAGGGCACTACCTCGGAGGAGGGATTGGAGCTAATCAGTCAGGTCAGGGCCACTGCTGAACCCATTGCTAAGGATCTGCCAATGTAAACAAAGACTTTATGTAGTTGGTGTCCATCGAAAACAATATGTAAACATTGTTAATGCTTTTTGTTGTTTGTTGTTAAATCTTATCGAGTACTTGTTCCATCTGAGCCATCATTAGTTTTGCCCGACGAGACAGTTTATACAGAGTGGTTTGAGATCAACTTAAAGAAAAAGGTTCACCTCATGGAACTATACTTGGCCCAACTTAGCATAATCGTATTAAAACTTCATGACTTAGATAAAACAAGATTGAACTTTATTAATGACAACATGCATATATTATCATGTAGCCCCTGACTCACTACTCAGTTGGAACAAGGGACGTAGTAAGTCAGAGTAACAAACTTTATTTATATGTATAAAAGGAGTACAAAACTCAGATATAGAAAGGACGTAGTTGTGCTATGTTCCATGAGTTGTTGACTAGGACGCCGTCTTCTGTCTTTAGTTGGTAGACACCCGGACGTGTCACCTCATCGATAATAAACGGCCCCTCCCATAAGGGAGTTAATTTATGCCTGTCTTTAGTGGTTTGGATTTTTCTCAAAACGAGATCTCCCACCAAAAAGGCGCGGCCATGAACATTCTGACTGTGATAACGACATAGGCCTTGAAGATATCTTACCGACTGGACAGTTACGTTGTCCCTTTCTTCTTCCAACTAATCTAATTCAACCAGTCGATCTTTACTTGATTTTGCTTCTGAGTAGGCCCAAACTTGTGGTGAGCCAAACTCCAACTCGGTTGATAACACAGCCTCAGCACCATAGACTAGGAAGAAAGGAGATTGCTCTGTTGCCTGACTAACCGTGGTTCTTAAATACCAGAGAATGGATGGAAGTTCTTGCACCCACCACCCTGCATATGGTTGTAGTCGGTTAAATACCCTAGTCTTGATACCTTGTAAGACCATGCTATTTGCATGCTCGACCTGCCCGTTTCTTCTTGGGTGTGCCATAGAAGCATAACAAATCTTGATGCTAAAGTCGTCACAGAAATCTTGAAAGACGCCACCAGTGAACTGAGTGCCATTGTTCGTTATGATGCGGTTGGGAACTCTAAGTCGATATACAATACTTATGATGAAGTTATTTGCCCTTGCCACTGTTATGGTAGCAACGGGTTTTGCCTCGATCCACTTTGTGAATTTATCCACTGTGACGAATAAGTGTGTGAATCCTCCTAGCACTTTTTTGAATGGTCCGACCACGTCAAGCCCCCAAACTACGAAAGGCCAAGAGATTGGAATTGTTTATAGTTCTTGAGCTGGAAAATATGTTTGCCAGGTAAAGAACTAGCATCCCTCGCATATCCGAACTATGTCTTTAGTGTCTATAACTGCAGTCGGCTAGAAAAATTCTTGTCTGTAAGCCTTTCCGACTAATGTCTTTGATGCAGCATGGTTACTACAGATGCCCGAGTGGATGGAGTACAGAATCTGCTTGCCCTCCTCAGGTGTGACATAGCGCATGAGGACTCCGGATGCGCTTCGATGATAGAGATCTTCTCCGACTACAAGGAAACATTTGCTTCAACGTTTGATCCGCTCGGCTTTACTGCGATCTTCTGGGAGCTCGTCTTCTAGGAGGAACCTGAAGATTGGAGTAAGCCAATCCTGAGAGATGATTAGTACTTCATTTGTTGTCGAGGTAGGTTCAGCCCCCGACTACTCGAGTACTGGCTTCTTTTTGACTAACGGCTCCAATAAGTGCTTGACAAAAATTCCAATCGAGATCACTTCTCGTTTGGATCCTATGTTGGCTAACTCGTCTGCAGCTTCATTGTATTGGTGTAACACATGTGTAATATCTAGCCCATCGAACTTGTTTTCCAGCTTCCGTACCTCCTAACAGTATGCCACCATGTTGTCGTTCAGACACGTCTAGTCTTTTATGACCTGGTTCACCATAAGTTGAGAATCTCCGCGTACTACCAATCGGCAGATGCCTAGTGATATGGCGAGGCGGAGCCCATGGATGAGTGCCTTGTACTCGACGATGTTGTGAGATGCTGGAAAGTGTATCTGAAGGATGTATTTCAACTTTCTCCGGTGGGTGACGTCAGAACGACGCTAGCCCCTGCTCCGCCAATCTGTAGAGAACCATCGAAGTACATCATCCAGTATTCTAGCTTGTCTATTGATGGAGCCGACTGAACTTCTGTCCACTTGGCCATGAAGTCGGCGAGTGCTTGTGACTTGATTGCTGTCCGAGGTTGAAAAGCAATGTCAAACGCCATCAGCACGAGCACCATTTAGCGATTCTGCCAGTGGCCTCATGATTGTGTAGGACATCTCCGAGTGGATACAATGTGACGGTTGTGACTTGATGCGACTGAAAATAGTGTACCAGCTTCCAGACAGTTATGAACAAGCCATACAGCAGCTTTTGAACTTGGGGATATCTTATCTTGGATTCGCCTAGGACTTCGCTGACAAAGTAAACCGGCCTCTAAAGTTTTTGGATATGACCTGGCTCTGTCCGCTCGACGATCAGCACCGTGCTGACTACTTGGGTAGTTGCCGCTAGGTATAACATGAGTGGCTCCTAGAGCATTGGTAATGCCAGCACAAGTGGTGACGTGAGGAACTTCTTAAAGTCTTCGAAGGCTTTTGAGTTTCTGGTGTCCATTAAAAATTATCAACTTTCTTCAATAATTTGAAACGGGGCATACCCCGTTCGCCGAATCGGGAAACGAATCGGCTGAGTGCCGCCATGTAGCCGGTCAACTTCTGTGCATCCTTCTAGCTAGTCAGGGGTGCCATGTGTTAACGCCAAAATTTGGTACGGTTCGTTACCATGTTCGGTTAAGGAAAGAAGCGATATCAGCCGTTGGAAACTAATCCAGAAGAGTTCGAGCTTGGGAAGGAATCGTGAAGACCACGTTATGGCAGTTAATTACCTTATCTATTAATTAGGTAGTTTTGATAATTTTTAGGAAACCTAATCTCGTATCTGATCGGGGCTTGTTAGTCTTCCTTTTCTAGTTAGGAAAGTCCTGTTCCGTGTCCTATAAGGACTGTAATAACTCGGGGTATATATACGTATGCCCGGGTACCTTGTAAATCATCACAACGATCAATACAAATTCGGCGCATCGCCACCCCTTCGACGGGATCCTGCTTCTCGAGCCGGGCTGCATCGGTTAGGTCCGAACTCCTGCGAGAGGGTAAGTCTCGTCACACCGACTACCAATCGGCTAGGACTTCCTCGGTTAGGTCCGATATTCTAGTTGGTTTATGGTAGTCGGCTTACCACGATATATTTATTTTATCTATGGCTGCATCAGTTCAGTTTGATCTCATAGATTGATTAGGTATATCACATCACGTGTGCACAGACCGTATCGACTTACTGGCAGCGATTTATCATCAGTTCGTGCTGCATCGGTTAGGTCCGACCTACTGAACTGCTAGTGATAAGTCGATCCTGCTGGGCCGATGTGTTGTGTGCAGGCGTTTTATCGGAGTGTATAGCCGGTAAGTTATTTTCATCACGATCGCATTATATCTATCGGCTCATTGAGGCATTGTTATCATTGTCAGTCTATGCTGCAACGGTTAGGTCCGATCTACTAGATTGACGATAATAGCTTTGCTCTTAATAAGCCGATGGTGTCGTGCGATGGTGTTATCGGAGTGCTTAGCCGATAAGTTACCTGTTAAAGCCGACTACATTTATTCATTATTTTATCCTGTGCTCGCTTTGATAAGCAGTCGGCTAACTTATCAATTATTTATCGTTTACGTTATTGCATATTCTATTATATGTTCTTGCCTGTATTATTGTCACAATCGGCTAAGGGTTAGCCGATGGGTTTATTCTGCCGATCCAAGAACAAGTACAAGCAGGTTCCCGGGCACGACCTCAGGTAAGGGCCCGGGCATGAGCCCAGGTAAGGACCAATGTACGGGCCCGGACAGCGGACGAAGATCTCGGAAGCCGATATGAGCAAGGGCCCGGGTGCAGGCACACCTTCATGACAACACCAGTAACACTAGATCGTGATCAGCTAGGATCTATTTGATTTATTTATGCATTATACTTGCTTATTTTATCTAGCTTATAGCCGGTTTTTGAATATCCCTTCGATGATCGGCTAGCATGATATTTGTTTACTATTATGTTATTGCCCTTGCCATCATCGGCCTTAAGCCGATGTATAAGTGCTACGGTATGCATCGGCCATCGGCTGATGAAACGAGTCTAGATCGGCTTCCAGCCGATTGGCTCATTGATCTAACATTTTCCTCCTTGTCAATTACAGGGTCAAATTGACTGGCACGCCTACGAACCTCAACAATTTAGGACCTGCACTGGAGCTAAGCAGATCTCCCAGGCCTTCGCATGTCACCAGACGCCGAACCAGATCGTCAGCAAGCTTTTTGGCACACCCGGCGGTTTTCGGCGTGTTAACGCCAAAATTTGGCACGGTTCGCGTCGGACTCGGTTAAGGAAAGAAGTGATATCAATTGTTGGAAACTAATCCAGAAGAGTCCGAGCTTGGGAAGGAATCGTGAAGACCACGTTATGGCAGTTATTTATCTTATCTATTAGATAGTTTTATCTTATAGGAAACCTGATCTCTTGTCCGATCAGGTCTGTTAGTTTTCCTTTTCTAGTTAGGAAAGTCCTGTTCCGTGTCCTATAAGGACTCTTGTAACTCGGGGTATATATACGTATGCCCGGGGACCTTGTAACCTATCTCTCGATCAATCAAATTCGGCGCATCGCCACCCTTTACCAACGGGTTCTTGCTTCTCGAGCCGGGCTGCATCGGTTAGGTCCGAACTCCGGCGAGAGGGTAAGTCTCGTTACCCCGGCTACCAATCGGCTAGGACTTCCTCGGTTAGGTCCGATATTCTAGTCGGTATATGGTAGCCGGCTTACCACGATATATCTGCTTTGTCTACGGCTGCATCGGTTCGGTTCGATCTCTTAGGCCCATCAGGTATATCACATCACGCGTGCGTAGATCTTATCAGCTTACTGGGAGTAGCTTATCGTCAGTTTGTGCTGCATCGGTTGGGTCTGACCTACTGAACTGTCGCGATAAGTTGTTCCTGCTAGGTTGATGTTTTTTGCGCAAGTGTTTTATCGGAATGTATAGCCGATAAGTTATCTTATTACATCACAGTTGTATTAGATCTATCGGTTTGTTGAGGTTCCTTTACTATTATCGATCTGTGCTGCATCAGTTAGGTTTGAACTACTAGATCGATAATAATAGATTTATCCTTGTCGAGCTGATCGGTGTGTATGCGACGTTCTATCGGAGTGCTTAGCCGATAGGTTATCTTTTTATAAAGCCGACTGTATTATCTTTACTATTTTGGTCATCTATATTATCATCGGTTCTCTAGCCGATGCACATGTGTTTCCTTGGCAGTCGGCTAGTTCACTATTCTGCATATCTATTTTATCATCGGCTTCTAGCCGATGCACATGTTATACTGACAGCTTATCCATTTATCTATAGCGTTATCGGTTTCCTAGCCGATACACAGGTGCCATCGGCCATCGGCTACAAGGAGCCTACATCAGACCGTATCGGCCGATAGCCGATGTGCAATTGCTGCTGATCCGGGCACGAGCACAAGCGAGGACCCGGGAGCGAGAACCCGAGCACGAGACCCGGGCGCGAGTACAGGTGAGGGCTCGGGCACAAGCATAGCGGCGATCGGCTGGAAGGAATCCGTATCGGCTTGCTGGCCGATTGGATCAATAATCAAATTTCTTCATCTCCTTGTCAATTGCGGGGTCAAATTGACTGGCACGCCTACGAACCTCAACAATTTAGGACCTGCACTGGAGCTAAGCAGATCTCCCAGGCCTTCGCGTGTCACCAGACGCCGAACCAGATCGTCAGCAAGCTTTTTGGCACACCCGGCGGTTTTCGGCGTCAACACCATGTTCATGATAGCGTTGATTTTCTCTGGATTAGCCTCGATGCCTTGTTGTGATACGATGAAGCCGAGTAATTTTTTTGAAGGTACTCTAAAGACGCACTTTTCTGGGTTTAACTTCATCTTAAATCTCCGAAGGCTTTGAAAAGTTTCTTCTAAGTCGGCAATGAGGTCTTGCTTGACTTTGGTCTTGATCACCACGTCATCAACATAGGCCTCCACATTGCGCCTGAGTTGAGTGTGAAGACACCACTGGATAGCACGTTGATACGTTGCGTCGGCGTTTTTTAGCCCGAACGGCATAGTGACATTGCAATATGCCCCAAATGACGTGATAAAAGAAGTCTTCATGCAGTCTTGCTTTTTTAGGCTGATTTGATGGTATCCCGAGTAACAGTCAAGAAAACTGAGCAATTCGCACCCCGCCGCTGAATCGATCACCTGATCTATCCTAGGTAGACCAAATGGGTCCTTGGGGCACGCCTTGTTTAAGTCGGTGTAGTCGACGCACATGCGCCATTTACCGTTCTTCTTCTGGACCAAGATTGGGTTTGCCAGCCAATCCGGGTGGTAGACCTCTTTGATAAACCCAGCTGCAAGGAGTTTGGTAATCTCCTCCCGAATAGCATCTTTTCAGTCTTGTGCGAAGCGTCGTAGTTGTTGCTTCACTGGTTTGGCGTCTAGCTTGATGTTTAGGGAATGTTCGATCACCTCCCTTGGTACACCAGGC
Organism: Oryza meyeriana var. granulata; assembly: GCA_003991445.1. NCBI lineage: Eukaryota > Viridiplantae > Streptophyta > Magnoliopsida > Poales > Poaceae > Oryza > Oryza meyeriana. The sequence continues at coordinate 78,792 of RYFJ01002008.1, read as the reverse complement.
ATGTCGGACGGTTTCCAAGCAAATATATCCCCGTTCGCCTGGAGGAAGGTGACAAGTACGTCTTCCTATTTGGGGTCAAGTCTGGTCTCGACAAGCGCAGTCTTGGTGGGGTCGGAAGGGTCCAGGGGGATCTTCTTTGTTTCTGAATCCGCTGAAATTCCCGACTTTGCTACTTTCTTCGTCGGAACTTGATCGTCCTCGTTTGTAGGTGTTGAAGCTAGTTGGATGTTGTTTCGTCCGACTGCCGCTTTGTGAGACTGGGCCAACTCGTAACTCTCTTTGTCGCAGGTGAAGGCTTGCTTGACATCGCTGTGCAAGGAAAGTACTCTTGCTGGTCTTGGCATCTTGAGCACCACGTATGTATAATGGGGCACCGCCATGAATTTGGCAAGTGCAGGCCGTTCGAGTATGGCGTGATACGTGGTCTCAAAGTCCGCAACCTCGAAGCAGATGTCCTCGGTGCGAAAATTCTCCCGAGTGCCAAAAGTAACTAGAAGAGTGATCTGTCCGAGTGGAGTGGAAGAGAGGCTAGGGAATACTCCGTGGAAGGGAGTTGTACTCAGCTGCAGCTCGAATCGAGTGATCTTCATCTCGTCAAGCGTCTTGGCGAATAAAATATTGAGAGTACTTCCTCCGTCGATAAGAACCTTCTTCAATTTGACACTCCTGATGACCGGGTCTAGAACGAGTGGATAATGCCCTGGATGTGTGACTCGGTCGGGGTGGTCGGCGCGATCAAAAGTGATTGCCGTTTCTAACCAATGCGGGTATTTGGGGGCATCTGTGGAGACCAAGTTGACTTCTCGAGCTGTTAGCTTCTATTTTCTCTTGGACTCGTATGCAGATGCCCTCCAAAGATATGGTTGAGCTCAGCCTTGGGATCTTGGTAGTCGCCGGTTGCTCCCGAGTCTGGCTTATCCATGTCTTTGTTGTCGCCAGACGTTGATGTTTACTCAGAAGCAAATTTCTTGAGCATGAAACAGTTTTTAGCCGCGTGCTTCCCCTTCGTGTGGAAAGGGCATGGCCCGTTCATAACCTTCTGGTACTCGTCCGTCCTAGGGGGTCGCGGTCGACTGCGCTCAACGGCCGCCACAACGTTGTCCGACTTGCACTTGCGATTGCCGGACTTAGTCAGGGTCACATCGTCCGTGTCCTTCCTCTCCTTCTGTCGGGGCTCCTTTTTGTCGTCCTGGGCCTTGGCAACGGTGTCGGCCGAGTCGGCGTATTTATTGGCCATGTCGAATAGAGCTTTGACAAAGCTTGGGGGCTTCCGAGTAAACTTAGCAATGACAGGGTATCCTTGACCCCTTTACGGAAGGCAGCGATGACAACCTCATCTTTGATCTTTGGTATTGAGTTCCTCTTCTCGGAAAACCTCTTGATGAAGTCGCGGAGGGACTCATTCTTCCTCTGGTGGCATTGATATAAATCGTACTTGAAAGATGGCCTCTCGTAGGTTCCTTGGAAGTTTGCGACAAAATGCTCACGGAGTTCCCCCCAAGAGCCGATTGACCGCCTAGAAAGCCCCGTCAGCCATGTCCTTGCCGAGACGGCCAAGGCGACTGGCAAGTAATTCGCCATGGCCTTGTGGTCGCCTCTAGCCGCACAGATTATCAAGGTGTAAACTGTTAGCCAGGACTCCGAGTTGGTCTTCCCATCGTACTTCTCTATCCCAGTCGGCTTGAAGCCAGATGGCCAGTCGACTTGCTATAGCTCGTGGGTGAATGCCGGTACTCCTTCATCTAGGTGAGGACTCCGACTCCGACTACGGCAATGAAATCGCTCGTGGTGGAGGCCGAAATGCTCATGCTCATCTTCCAGTCGATGGCGCTCATCCTCCTCACGTTCTCGGCATCGGGCGTTGATGTCGTGGCAAAAATCCCGCCGTAGTCGTCCTCGGGCATCCTGGTTGTCACGGTGGTCATCATGATGGTGCCGCCTTCGATCGTTGTTCTGATTGCCGAGTGACGTATGACGAGACTCTGAGCGATGCTGACTAGAGCCAGCTGCACTACGCCGTGCTGAGGCAAATGAGATCGCCGTGTCTAAAGCTGTCTTGTTCAACGGTATGAGTTTGTCTCCAGATTGTTGTCGCTGCTGGCAAGCCGCAACAGTGATCATTGCTTTGATCCTTGCGATGGTCGGGGTAGCCTGGTGGTCAGGCTTGAACTGCAAGGTGTCGAGTAATGTGGCAGTGACCACGACGTTCTGTTGTGGGGTCACGAAGACGTCATGGTCGCCGACTCGGGTTTGGAGGATCTCCTGTTGAGCAATCCGCCTAGCCTTCCGCAGGTTGTCGTTACGAACATCGCACTCGGCTTGCAGGTGTTGTGCGACTTCCTCCTGTTGTTCACGCAGTCGGCGAGCCTCCTCCTCTTGCTGATCGCGTAGTTGGCGTGCATCTTGAGTAGGAGTTGGGCCCTTGGATGCCATGAAGACTTCGCGTAGTAGAGAAAAGCTTGCCGAGCTACCGTCCGACTGTGAGTCAGAGTCAGAATAGTTTAGGGGGTGATTACAACTCCAACCTCCCTAGATCCGATCTCAAGCGGCTCTGGGTCGTATTCGAGCCGAACTTCGGGGGATTGGATCAGCTGCATCGGAGTGAGATTGAAGTTATTTACGGCATTGCTAAGTCCGAACGGGAGATTGACAATCTCCTCCTTTCTTAGCACGACCTCGGCCCGCTCAAGACCGAGTCCGAGTCGAATGCCGAAAGAAAGAGTTGTCCCGAGACTCGCGCATCTTAGGGATTGCCGCAGCATGTCGTCGAAGATTGCTGCAGCGTTGAGTAAGCCGACTAGCGTGAAGCCGACTTGGTTCCTGGCCGATCGGGTCGAGTCCGAGTCAGTCAGGATGAGATCATCGAACTTGTTAGCGACGAAGTCGAGGCTACCGAAGCTGATTGTCTGCCTGGGGAAGAACGTGATGGCATCGACTCCGGTGATTGGATCCATCAGACTTGATGAAGATGATCTCGTCGAAGCCCCTACCTGGCGTGCCAGCTGTTGATATTTTGTATCGGTAATGATTATACGGGGCTACTCGTAAGACCTAAATTTGATGGATTGTAAAGAAACACGAAACAATTTATCCTGGTTCAAGCCCTCGATGTGAGGTAATACCCAATTTTCAGCTGTGGTGTATTGCCTTTGAGGTTACTCTTGTGAGATTCTGTGTCTTGACTCAAAGGGCTCCCTACCCCTTCTTATATACTGGAGAGGTGAGATTACATGATAGGAATCCCAGTCGGACTCCGACCAAAAGATTTTCTTCTAGGAATACAACGTACCCGACCAGGACTATATCATTTTCCTTATCATACAAGGTAATATGCACCGAGTCCTATTGTATCCCTAATTATAGGATTAGACTCATCCTCCGTCTGAGTAGCCACAAAGCTTCCCATGAGGTACCCGGGGCCCATGGCCTCCACAATGATGTTATCTGCTTTCGCCACATTTTGGTAAGCATTTTTTTATCGCTTCTTATGCATCACGGTCACTAAAAGTTGAACTATTGATAATAAAAGCTGCCATAAGCATTACTCCCTCCGTCTGAAAATATAAGACGTCCTTATTTTCCGTAAAGTTAACATTTGAAAATTTTAACTAATCATTAAACTAAAAATATATGCATTTAATCTTATGTATGTAGTATCAATATATTCGTATTTAATATTTTCATCTGATATTAATTTTATGGTTGTTGATGACATATTATAAAAGAAACTAATGATCAAAGTATAATGTTGGATACTATGTAGATACCTAATATGTGTTATATTTTTATACGGAGGGAGTACTATTTAATGCAATATTCCTTGAGGATTTTATATCCCGCTATATGCATATAGTGAAGTAGTGCACCCCCCCCCCTCCATTCCTCTCTAGCGCTGCCCCTGGATCGCAGGGAGGTCTTGGAGATGGTTGCAGCCGCCGGCGTGGAACGCGGACAAAATGCCGTAGCCCACGGTTGGGGCACAAGCACACAGTAGTCGCCGGAGGCATCACGCACCGCCCCCCCCCCCCACCCCGTGACGACGTACCAGTCCGTAAACGCCTCGGCGGGGGCGTCATCTTCAGGCAGCGGCGGAGGAAAGGCATCCATCCTCGTGAGTGCTACGCGCAGCGTACGGCTGGCGTCGATGGCCGAAGCCCGAGTGCCAGGCGCTCAACCCCCTCGCCTTCGATAGCTCCGCGCAAAGGCGTTCGAGCTCGATTTCGCAGTCGGTGAGGCGGCCTCGAAGCTGATCGGCCTCGGCCTTTAGGACGGCGTTTAAACTCTTGGCGTCCTTCAGCGCCTTCTTCAACACGCTTTGCTCCTGGGCCAGCCGTTCGGCCTTCGACGCCTCATCCTGCTGACGGCTCTTAAGGCCGTCCAAGCGGGCATGCGTCATGCGCTCGTAGCACCCCACCAAGGAGAGTGCCTAAAATACACGAAGCTAGGAGATAAGCGAAGCAAAATCAAAAGCCCAAAAGAAGGGTCGAAGAGATAAATAAAAAGGCAGGAAAAGCTAACCTTAGTCAATAGACCACGTAGCGACAAGCCCGCCTCGTCGAGGTCGAACCGGTCGTCAACAACCAGCTGGATGGTCGAGGACGAAGCCAAAGAACTGAGGCCACCAACAAACGAGCGAAGCTTGTTGCGGTAGTGTTCGCACCAAAAACCACCGGGTGTGCCAAGAAGCTTGTTGATGATCTGGTTTGATGCGATTGAACATACGAAGGCCTGGGAGATCTGCTTAGCTCCAGTGCAGGTCCTAAATTGTTGAGGTTCGTAGGCGTGCCAGTCAATTTGACCCCGCAATTGACAAGGAGATGAAGAAATTTGATTACTAATCCAATCGGCCAGTAAGCCGATACGGATTCCTTCCAGCCGATCGCCGCTATGCTCGTGCCCAGGCCCTCGCCTGTACTCGCGCCAGGTCTCGTGCTTGGGTTCTCGCTCCGGGTCCTCGCTTGTGCTCGTGCCCGGTCATGCAGCAACTGCACATCGGCTATCGGCCGATACGGACTGATATAGGCTTCTCGTAGCCGATAGCCGATGGCACCTGTGTATCGGCTAGAAACGATAGCGCTATAAACAAGTGGATAAGCTGTCAGTATAACATGTGCATCGGCTAGAAGCCGATGATAAATAGATAAGCAAACAGTAAGCCAGCCGACTGCCGAGGAAACACATGTGCATCGGCTAGAAAACCGATGATAATATAGATGACCAAATAGTAAGGATAATACAGTCGGCTTTATAAAAAGATAACCTAATCGGCTAAGCACTCCGATAGAAAATCGCATAAAACCTATCGACTCAGCAAGAGTAAATCTATCACTATCAATTAGTAGTTCAAACTTAACTGATGCAGCACAGATTAACAATAATAAAAGAACCTCGGTGAGCCGATAGATCTAATGCAATTGTGATGTATATGATAACTTACCGGCTATGCATTCCGATAAGACGCTTTGCACAGAAACCATCGGCCTAGCAGGAACAACTTATCGCTCAGTTTAGTAGGTCGGACCCAACCAATGCAGCACAACTGACGATAAGCTTTCCTAGTAAACCGATAAAAACTATGCACGCGTGATGTGATATACCTGATAGGCCTAAGAGATCGAACCGAACCGATGCAAGCCGTAGACAAAGCAGATATATTGTGTAAGCCGGCTACCATATACCGACTAGAATATCGGACCTAACGAGGAAGTTCCTAGCCGATTGGTAGCCGTGGTAACGAGACTTACCCTCTCGCTGGAGTTCGGACCTTAACGATGCAGCCCGGCTCGAGAAGCAAAACCCGTTGGTAAAGGGTGGCGATGCGCCGAATTGTATTGATCGTTGAGATAGTTTACAATGTCCCCGGGCATACGTAGATACCCGAGTTACAAGAGTCCTTATAGGACACGGAACAGAGGACTTTTCCTAACTAGAAAAGGAAAACTAACAGACCTGATCGGACAAGAGATCAGGTTTCCTAAAAGATAAAACTATCTAATAGATAAGATAAATAACTGCCATAACGTGGTCTTCACGATTCCTTCCCAAGCTCGGACTCTTCTGGATTAGTTTCCAATGGCTGATATCGCTTCTTTCCTTAACCGAACATGGTAACGACCCGTACCAAATTTTGGCGTTAACAGGTAGGCAAACTCCTCGGCCGTGAAGCTCGGCGCCGGGAGGACGCTGTTGGAGGCAGATAACGTCGTGGTCGGTTGCCTGCTCGCCTCCATAGCGCCTTGGCCGTTGTTGCTGGCGGGCTCCGATGGGCCTCCGGCCAGCACGTCCTCCGCCTCGTCCTCGCTATCGTCGTCCACGACAATGTCCTCGTCCTCGACGAGCTGGGGGGACTCCGTCCTCACCCTTTTCACCACCAGGCTCTGGTGCACCGGTGAAGACAACTCTGAGTCGCTAAAAGCTGAGCCCAGAACCACCGGTGCGAATTGGAAATGGACTGCCCTCCTAGGGCTCCCGGGCCGAGCGGCAGCCACCAAAGACCCGTGGACGAGCGAAGGCCCTGCCCTAGCCCGAATGCTGACAGGCATCGTGACATCGGGGCTGGAAGTCTGCCCCATGGTACCGAGATCAGTGTCCCCCGCATCGTCGTCCTTGTCGTCTTCGTCAACAGCAGGCAGCGGTGAAGGGCGTATGGCCCGAAGGGGCTGGACCATCTTCAGCGCCATGCGACTGGGACCCGCAGCATCACCGACGGTCTTCTTCCTCTTCTTCCCTGCGACGTCCCCGCCATCATCGCCCTGGGGTTGGACGGGGTTCTCACGCGGGGGAACCTCCTGGCGAAGTTGCATGCACACGCAGTTCACCCTACTCCTCTTTAGGAATTTCATGATCTCCCCATACTCCTTCGGGGTCATGTCCCCAACAAAGCGCTTCGCTAGCTTCTCCATTTTGCCCAAGGAGACAACTGCAAACCACGCAAAGTCACCTTAATCAGAACAGGTCGAATTGAATTCGTTAGGCAAGCGAAGAGGCGAAAGAAGTTGACGGGGAACCTATCGAGGCAGTCGTCGGGAACAGCGATGGCGGGGAGATCGCAGATTTGATTGTCGTAGTCGATGGTGATGTTTCACGACCGCGCCAACGAGTTGACGCCCATCATCAGGTACTCCTCGATGAGGTCCCGAACGCTGAGGTGGCTCGTGATGGCTCGAAGGAGCTGGCGGCGGGCCTCCGTGTACGATCGAGGAGACCTTTGGGCGGGCGCCGAAGCTAGGCACGCTCAACGATGACCAGAGGGCCTTGAACTTGCCGGAGTCGGTGGCGTAGGATATCTTGTCATAGAATCACCGCCTCATCCATGACTTCTCCCACTTCGGCAACGAGGCAGGAACGGGACATAGGTCGGCCTGGTCGGGGTCGCGGTGATAAGTTCACACTGCCGAATATACTCTTCTTCGCCCCCGCCGATGTCGCTACCGTCTTGCTATAGAGGGCAGCCTGGTGAACGACGGCGAAGAGGTTGGCCGTCGGCTTGAACTCCTGAGTCTAGGCCATCCATTCGAAGATGGCAACGTGGACGAAAGCGCTCAGGCTAAGCTGCGGCAGCTCCAGCTTGAATACGGCGAGCACCTCCGGGAGCAGGTCACAGCAAGGGAACTGGAGCCCGGTGTCGAAGTAGGCGGCGAAGACTATCGTCTCGTCGTCATGCGGCGTGGGGACAACATCTTCGTTAGGCACCCGAGCAAGCCCCTCCGAAAGGGTCTCTCTGTGGCAGAGATCGTCAATGTCGGCTTGGCGGATGAGCGATGGGTCGAGGTAGACGGTGTTATCGTCGTCAATCGACCCCAGATCTACGTCGCCAGCCTTCACCGCAGCAGGTTTTCGAGGATCCATGGGAGCCAGGCTGCGCGACGAGTATTATGACCAAAGGCGTAGAGAATCGAAAGGCTGAGGACGGCGAGCGCAAGTGAATAGTCGAGAATGCTTTTCTCAGTAAAAGGACAAGAATGACGTCGGGACGGGCCAGCCGCGTCTATATATAGACGAGGCCGCCCAGTGCTAGCAAATCACGGCATGCCACATGGCACCTCGGGAGGCGAACCGCCGCGAGCGCTAAGTGGCTAATGGCGAGACGACATACGGCACGGTGAGAGAAGGCCACGCAGCGCCTCGGAAGGCGAACCACTGCGTCGCCGCATCGGCTGACACGTGGCACCTCGCGCAGCAAGCCACCTCGTCGTCGCCGCACCCGATGCGTGGCACCACAAGGGGCGAACCGTCTCAAGGCTACGTCAACCGACACATGGTGATGAGTGTCATGGTCCGCGGAAATTGCCCTCATCGCCCCGCATGGTCAAAGAGCCCCAGCAAAGCACGGCGAACCCGAACAAAAGGTCTTGAGCTATACTCGGCCGAAGTAGGGATGGCGAGTGACCTGTAGGGCGTAAGACTATATCCACAAGCTCGGCCAAGTCGCAGCTCACCCTTGCACATGAGGGGCTTGTTGGAGACAGGCCTAGCCTCTTCGAGCCGTTCTCCTTTCAGAAGGCTTAAGACTGAAGCTGCCGGCTGAAGCCCCTTCGGTGGCCCAAGACTGAAGACATAGGGGCAAAGGGCCCAGCCCGAGGGCGAAGGGCGTAGTGTGTCTAGCGAAGACAAAGAACTTCAGGATGAAGTGCTAGAGCTGCTGGCGAAAGGCCCAGGAGGGCTGAAGAGACAACCTGGTGAGCGAAGCCCCATTACACCTATCTCGACTAAGGAACAGAACAGCCAAAAAGACAGAAAAACCCATCAGGGGCCTGGCCCACTGTTAACGCCAAAATTTGGTGAGGACCTGTATCAGATTCGGTCAAGAGGACGGTTGCAGTCGGATAATGGAAATTGATCCAAGAAGCAGACCGAGTCTGAGAAGGAGCCGTGAAGACCGCGCGTGGCAGTTAATTACTATAGTTATTAGGAAAAGGTTTATCTCTTTTAGGAAACCTGACCTCGTGTCCGGTCAGGCCTCGTTAGCGTTTTCTGTTATAGATAGGAAATCATATACCATGTCCTATAAGGACTCATGTAACTCGGGTATATATACGTATGCCCGGGACCTTGTATCATCACAACGATCAATACAAATTCGGCGCATCGCCACCACCCTTCGACGGGATCCTGCTTCTCGAGCCGGGCTGCATCGGTTAGGTCCGAACTCCTGCGAGAGGGTAAGTCTCGTCACACCGACTACAATCGGCTAGGACTTCCTCGTTAGGTCTGATATTCTAGTTGGTTATGGTAGTCGGCTTACCACGATATATTTACTTTATCTATGGCTGCATCAGTTCAGTTTGATCTCATATGATTTGATTAGGTATATCACATCACGTGTGCACAGACTGTATCGACTTACTGGGAGCGATTTATCATCAGTTCGTGCTGCATCGGTTAGGTCCGACCTACTGAACTGCTAGTGATAAGTCGATCCTGCTGGGCCGATGCGTTGTGTGCAGGCGTTTTATCGGAATGCATAGCCGGTAAGTTATTTTCATCACGATCGCATTATATCTATCGGCTCATTGAGGCATTGTTATCATTGTCAGTCTGTGCTACAACGGTTAGGTCCGATCTAATAGATTGACGATAATAGCTTTACTCTTAATAAGCCGATGGTGTTGTGCGATGGTGTTATCGGAGTGCTTAGCCGATAAGTTACCTATTAAAGCCGACTACATTTATTCATTGTTTTATCCTGTACTCGCTTTATTAAGCAATCGGCTAGTTTATCAATTATTTATCATTTACGTTATTGCATATTTTATTATATGTTCTTGCCTGTATTATTGTCACAATCGGCTAAGGGCTAGCGATGGGTTATTCTGCGATCAAGCACAAGTACAAGCAGGTTCCCGGCACGACCCAGGTAAGGGCCTGGGCATAGCCGGGTAAGGACCAGTGTATGGGCCCGGACAGCGGACGAAGATCTTGGGAGCCGATATGAGCAAGGGCCGGGTGCAGGCACACCTTCATAACAATACCAGTAACACTAGATCATGATCAGCTAGGATCTATTTGATTTATTTATGCATTATACTTGATTATTTATCTAGCTTTATAGCCGGTTTTTCGAATATCCCTTCGATGATCGGCTAGCATGATATTTGTTTATTATTACATTATTGTCCCTTGCCTCATCGGTCTTAAGCCGATGTGTAAGTGCTACGGTGTGCATCCGGCCATCGGCTGATGAAACGAGTCTAGATCGGCTTCCAGCGATTGGCTCATTGATCTAACATTTTCCTCCTGTCAGTTACAGGGTCAAATTGACTGGCACGCCTACGAACTCAAACTTTAGGACCTGCACTGGAGTGAAGCAAATCTCCCAGGCCTTCGCGTGTCACCCAGACGCGAACAGGGACCCGGCGATTTTCGGCGTCAACACGCTTTGGCACGCTGGTGGACACGAAGTTTCAAAGCAGAATTCCAACAACACTGTTTCAATCAAGATTTCAACATGGCTGGAAAAGAAGTCAAACGGACAACGTAATTTCGGTCACCATGGAAGATCTAACTGAAGAACAAAAAACAGCAAGTTGAACAGACCATGATAAATTCCAGAAGCTGTGTTTAGAATCCTTCAGTATGACAAGGCAAGGGCCGATTCAGAAGTCTCAGTTTCCAAAACCAGTACTGGTCAGGAGAATCGAGCCGCACACAACCCGAGAGTCCACCAATCAAGCCTTTACAGGAGATGGTCAACGAGGCTGTGCACCACGCACTCATCAATCAGTCAGGGGTCTTAGTAAATACATTGCATAACCTTATCAAGAAGACTGTTGATGGATCGATTGCCCAAGAGCCAACTCGGGGTCCTGTTTTTCTCCCACCGAAGATAGAGCCAGGACAAGTTAATTACAACATTAGCAAGGATATACAGAACACTTGTTCGCGCAAAACCAGGCTGGGGCAACAGGATATCCCTCCTGGATATCACCGATCTATTTATTATGGGGGATACCAGCAGAACTATCCGGGAGGAGGAGCCGATCCAGGTACTTACCAGAGGGAGTATCACAGACAGAATCGGCAACCAACCCCGCGATGCAGTATCAGCAGTATCAACAGGAGATGCAAGAGAGGAAGATTTGTCGCACGGGTGAGGAGATAGTAAGGAGCAGTTCGGGATCAAGCCCAAGGAACAAGCGTTCATGTATGGCACCCATATCCTGAGTGGTTTGACAGGGTTCCGTTGCCACACCGATACAGGGTCCCGGATTTCTCTAAGTTTTCAGGGCAGGACAACACATCTACAGTAGAACATGTCAGCCGATTCCTGGCGCAGTGCGGGGAGGCATCGGCTGAAGAGGCCCTGAGGGTTAGGTTTTTTCCCCTATCACTATCTGGATCGGCTTTTACATGGTTCTCCTCGTTACCGCGAATTCTGTTCGGGGGCGGGCCGATCTGGAAAAACAGTTTCACAAATATTTCTTCGCTGGGATTCACGAGCTGAGACTGTCAGATTTGACATCGGTTAAGCAGCGACCAGATGAAACAGTACCGGAATACATTCACCGATTTCGGGATATCAGAAACCGGTGTTATAGTTTAAACCTGAGCGATGGGCATCTGGCCGATCTAGCTTTTCAGGGACTCTTGGCGCCAATCAGAGAAAGGTTTTCGTCTCAAGAGTTCGAATCTTTGTCGCACCTGGTACAGAAGGTATCGGCTCATGAAAGCCGATTTCAAGAGGCGAAAAAAGACAAGTACCAGAGGAGAGTTGCTCAGGTTCAGGTCTATTCAACGGACTCAGATGATGAGGAATCCGACGCTGAGGTTGGGTTGGCGGAGTGGGCCAGGAACAAGAAGTCAGTATCATGCCCATGGGTCAAAGATATCGGCAAAGAGGAACGATATGATTTCGATGTAAGCAAAGCCGATAAGATCTTTGATTTGTTGTTACAGGAAAGCAATACAATTGCCGCCAAACACGTGATTCCATCAGCCGAAGAACTAAAGAAGAAGAAGTATTGCAAGTGGCACAACGCGATATCGCACCATACTAACGAGTGTAAGGTTTTTCGGCAATAAATTCAGCTGGCTGTTGAGCAAGGACGAATCAAGTTTGAAGATAAAAAGCCAATGAAGATAGATGGGCACCCGTTCCCCGTAAACATGGTCTATGCGGGGTCATCGTCCAGGACTCAAGCCGATGAAGGAAGACGTCAGAGTAAATCGAGGATTACTTCATCGGGTATGATAGAGAAGTACTCAAGGTACGATGAACAGGGGGATGGACCGGAACAATATAATCCGCATTGGGACTGCCCGTTTTTTCATTTCTGCTGGGATCAAGGAATGAGACTGCCATCAGCTGAAAATTGCCCCGAGTGCAGCAGTACAGGGAATCGGCATGATCGCCAGCAGGAGTGTTCGCGGGATCGGTCGCCTGGGAAAGAACATCAGTTCATAGCCGATTGGGGCCGATCCATGAAGAGTTCTTTGAAGAAGATGAAGAGGAAATACGTGAGAAGCAAGTCCAGAATCCTCAATGGTGCCCTAGTGGGATATTCACGAAAAATCAGAAGAGGAGGGCACAGCGGTTACGGCACCGAGAGCAACAGGAAGAACAGAGTCAAGATCAGGGAGAGGTTGATCATCGTCCCAAAAAGACTAAGCAAGTTTGGCAAGTGAAGAAGAAGGACGATGAGGACGCATCAGCACCGGTAAATATGGTGTTCTTTTTGCCTCGGGAGTATAAAGCGCTTTCATCGGATGAAGAAGGAGATGAGGAGGTTTTCGCTCAACTAACGTTACAATCTGATCAAGCTATATTTGATAAACCTGAGAAGTCAGAGCATCGGCACTTAAAGCCGTTATACATCAAGGGTTACGTAAATGGGAAGCCGATGACAAAGATGTTGGTTGATGGAGGAGCCGCGGTTAATCTCATGCCTCATGCTACGTTCCGGAAGTTGGGGAAGACTGCCGAAGATCTGATCAAGACAAATATGGTGCTAAAAGACTTCAGTGGAAATTCATCAGAGGCGAAAGGCGTATTAAACGTGGAGCTGACAGTGGGGAACAAGACATTGCCCACCATGTTTTTCGTCATCGATGGAAAGGGGTCATACAGTTTACTTCTCGGCAGGGACTGGATTCATGCGAACTGTTGCGTGCCTTCGACAATGCATCAATGTCTAATACAGTGGCAGGGAGATCAAGTCGAGATGGTTCTAGCAGATCGGTCGACCAACATCGCGATGACCGATCTACCAGTCTGGGAAGCCGACGGTGTTGACTGCCTATCCGGAAAGCATGGAAGGAGATTACCTCGAGGTCACTAGCCAGGGGATACAGCCGATACAGCAAGTCGGCTCTGAATTGTTACTCTGATGGCTCCATTGAAGACTTCGAGGGGAAATTGGGCAAGGATTTACGTCGGCTGATGATTTGGAAGAGATTGATATAGGACCAGGAGATAAGCCAAGGCCGACGTACATAAGCAAAAAATTAGGTTCTGAGCTACGAGAGGAATTGATAAAATTGTTGAAAGAATATCGGGATTGTTTTGCCTGGGAATACCATGAGATGCCAGGATTGAGCCGATCAATTGTTGAACATCGGCTGCATATTAAACCAGGATATCAGCTATTTAAGCAGGCTCCAAGGAGATTCAAGGCAGAATTATATGAGCCGATCAAGGCGGAGATCACGAGGTTGTACGATGCCAAGTTTATAAGGCCATGCCAATATGCTGAGTGGGTTTCTAATATCGTCCCGGTGGAGAAGAAAAATGGGAAATTGAGGATATGTATTGATTTCCGGGATCTAAATAAAGCTAGCCCCAAAGATGAGTACCCGATGCCGATAGCGGATTTATTGGTGGATGCAGCGTCAGGCCACAAGATTATCAGCTTTATGGACGGCAATGCAGGATACAATCAGATTTTCATGGCCGAAGAGGATATACACAAGACTGCGTTCCGATGTCCTGGAGCTATCGGTTTGTATGAGTGGGTAGTAATGACTTTTGGATTGAAAAGTGCCGGTGCAACTTATCAAAGAGCGATGAATTATATATTCATGATCTCATCGGTTTGTTGGTGGAAATTTACATTGATGATGTGGTGGTTAAGTCTAAAAGTGAGGAAAGCCATATAGCCGATTTACGAAGAGTGCTGGAGAGGGCCAAGAAATACGGACTAAGAATGAATCCCAATAAGTGTGCTTTTGGTGTATCGGCTAGGCAATTTTTGGGTTTTATGGTTCATGAGCGAGGGATTGAAGTTAGTCAGCGAAGTATCAGAGCCATTAAGACTACAGAGCCACCAAGCGATAAGACAGAGTTGCAATCGTTGATCGGCAAGATTAATTTTGTGAGAAGATTCATATCAAATTTATCAGGAAGAATTGAGTCTTTCACGCCGTTATTGAAGTTGAAGGCCGATCAAGAATTTGTGTGGGGGGCAGCGCAGCAGAAGGCGTTTGACGAGATCAAGAATTATCTTAGTTCCCCGCCTGTTTTGATTCCGCCGCAGGAAGGAGTACCGTTCAGATTATACTTGTCGGCCGATGAGAGGTCCATTGGTTCTGTTTTGATCCAAGAATTTGAAGGCAAAGAGCGAGTTGTGTTCTATCTAAGTAGGAGACTTTTGGATGCTGAGACGAGATATCCAGCGATGGAGAAGTTATGCTTATGTTTATATTTCTCGTGTACAAAGTTGAGGCATTACATCCTATCGGCTGAATGTACAGTAGTTTGCCAGGCCGATGTGGTCAAATATATGTTGTCGGCTCCAGTCTTGAAAGGGCGAGTTGGCAAGTGGGTTTTTGCCTTGACAGAGTTTGACTTGAGGTACGAATCGGCTAAAGCAATCAAAGGACAAGCAGTGGCCGATTTTATTGTCCAGCACAGGGGGTCTCACGAGGATTATGTGGAGCCGATCCCATGGGTCTTATTTTTTGATGGATCAGTTTGCAGGCATGGATCTGGTATCGGTTTGGTTATTGTATCGCCTCGGGGGGCAAGTTTTGAGTTTGCTTTTACAATTAAGCCTTATCAGACTAACAATCAGGCGGAGTACGAGGCGGTGCTGAAAGGACTTCAACTATTGAAGGAGATCGGGGCCGATATTATAGAGATTATTGGTGATTCTTTGTTGGTGATCAAATAATTATCTGGAGAATATGAGTGCAGGGATGATGTTTTGAGGTCATATTATGAAGAATGCGTGGATTTGTTGAAGGATTTCAAGATAGTGTCAATGAATCATATTCCCAGGGAGCAGAATTTGGAAGCCAATGATCTTGCACAGATTGCTTCAGGATATCGGCTGAATAGGCAGGTTGAGGTGGAGATAGCCGATATTGATGTCCAGAACAAGGCCGATGACTGGAGACAGGAGATAATTGATTACTTACGAAATCCGTCGCAGTCTGTTTCCAGGAAGATTCGGTATAAAGCTACTAAATATGTGCTACTTGATGAGGAGTTGTATTATCGGACGTTTGAGGGAGTTCTGCTTAGATGCCTGGATTTGGAAGAAGCCAAAGTGGTTATGTGTGAAGTGCATGAAGGCATCTGTGGGACTCATCAATCGGCTCATAAGATGAAGTGGTTGTTGAGAAGAGTAGGGTATTTTTGGCCGACAATGCTGGAAGATTGCTTTAGATATTATAAAGGATGTCAAGATTGTCAGAAGTTTGGAAATATACAGCGGGCACCGGCATCGGCTATGAATCCTATCATCAAACCGTGGCCGTTCAGAGGATGGGGAATTGATATGATCGGCCAGATTTTTCCTCCATCAAGTAAGGGACATAAGTTTATATTGACAGCAACAGATTATTTCACCAAGTGGGTAGAGGCGATTCCTTTGAAGAAGGTCACGTCCAAAGAAGCGATCGAATTTATCAAGGAGCATATCATTTATCGGTTTGGAATTCCTCAGACGATAACTACTGATCAGGGGTCTATCTTTGTTTCTGATGAGTTTCAACAGTTTGCTGCCAGTATGGGAATCAAGCTATTAAATTCATCGCCTTATTATGCTCAAGCCAATGGGCAAGCAGAAGCTTCCAACAAGAGTTTGATCAAGTTAATTAAGCGGAAAATTGATGAGCAGCCACGGCGATGGCATTCTACATTAGCCGATTCACTATGGGCCTATCGGATGGCATGCCACGGGTCTACTCGGGTACCGCCATATCAGTTGGTATATGGACATGAGGCGGTTTTACCATGGGAAACTAACATCGGCTCTAGAAGACTTTCTTTGCAGAATCAATTGACGGCCGATGATTATTATAACTTGATGGCAGATGAACTTGAAGATTTAGCTCAGAATCGGTTAAGAGTGCTGGAAAGAATCAAGGAGAATAAGGCTAGGGCAGCTCGGCATTACAACAAAAAGGTGGTGAATAAGTCGTTTGCCGAGGGGGATCTTGTGTGGAAGTTGATTTTGCCGATCGGGTCCAGAGATAATAAGTTCGGAAAATGGTCGCCTAATTGGGAAGGGCCTTATCGGATTAATCGCTGTGTGCCTGGTAACGCATATATATTAGAAGATCTTGACGGGACGGAGTTTGCTAAAGCACTTAATGGGAAATATCTCAAGAAATACTACCCTAGCGTTTGGATCAACTCTTAAATCGGTTAAGTACAGCCGATTTCTAAGCAATTCGGAAAGCCGATGTTTTTATACGTCGCCTAAAGACAGCCGATATCAATTGATATCGCCTTTAGATCAAAACAAGCGGAAAAATTATCAAGACTGAGAGAGATAAGTAGCAGAGCCGATCTGGTTACATGACAGCAGAAGGGTGATCGGCATGTTCCGGAAAATCGTCAGTTATAAAGGTTTAAGGCTTACAAAAATTTTCGGATAGTTTCGATTGCGCGCAGACGGATTTGATCAATTTCATTGATGGCCCGGATATCGTCTTCATCAGAGCCTGGAATGACTTTCAAGCTTTTGCGCCGATGGATGACTTGGCGCACTGCTGCTGCGAGTTTGGCTTCTTGATCTTGGATGGCTTGCGGCAGGCCGATGAGCTGGGATTCTGTGTCTTCAAGATCCTTGCAAACTTTTTCAAGTTCTCCCAGCAAATCGGCTTCCTTTTTCTTCAGTTGATTTAGCTTGGATTGGAGTTCTTGGGGGACAGCTGCCATGTCATCAAGTTTCTTCTTGTCTATCTGGGCTGATAGCCGATCGGTTTGGATGTCTTGGGCTATCTTCTGTTGGTCAGCACGATCGGCTATACGCTGTCTGAGCTTGATAAGTTTAAACCTATGAGACTCCAGGTATGCTGCGGGGGTCAATGCATCAACGAGCTCTTCGGGCAGGTGGTGTTCAATGTCTGCAAATCTTGCTCGGACTGGCCCGCAATCTTCTACCAGTGCATCGATTGGATTTTCCAGCCGACTGATGATGCTTGTTAAGTACTCGCGCACATCGGCTGAGAAGGACGGTTTGGAGGCTGCACTGGTGGCTGTAGCTTCTTCTACCTCCAGATATTGACCGATGTCGAAGGAGAACAAGTCGGCCAAGGACTGCAAAATTGGTATCGGAAAGGTGATCAATAAGAGATTAGAAGCAAAGTACGAGCATGACAAAGGTTACCTGAGGAAGGACGTCGGCAGATCGGGTAACATCGGCTTCGGTAGGATGAGTAGGTTGTTCTTCAGAGGGGCCGATGTCAGCCGATGGAATAGAAGCAGTCTCGTTGATGGCTGGAGGACTTGGTGCTGAAAGAGGGGGAGCTGGAGAAGCTATCGGCTCGGTGCTTGGAAGGATGTCAGAAGAATGTTGGGGTTCTGGAGCCAATGACTCAAGCTGAAAATGAAACTGGTAAGATAAATGAGAAATCGAGGAATGATGTCCAATTTGGCGCGTACCTGAGGGGAAGGAGCCGATGTGGTCTGGGGAGAAGATGGCGTTGTGGTAGCAGCATCGGCATCGGTCTTCTGCTTCTTCAAAGAGGGGCGGTGCGCTAACTTCTTCCGCTTTTGTCCCATCGGTCGAGGCGCCTTGAGAAGAGCCGATGGAGATGGAGCGTCGCGCCCTAAGTTCGGAGCAGCCAATGAGGGTTGGTACAGAATCGGCCGACCGCTGTTGCTTGTTGATGAGGGCTCGACGCTGGCGGCCTGCAAAGTAAGGGTCAGAGACGATTGAGGATGATATTTGAAGCTTGCAAGAGTTACCTCGTTATCAGATTCAACATAGTCGGCGTCCAGACGGGAGCAATAACAAGTGGGCGCTAAGCAGAACAGATGTTTCTTCCATTCTGACCACCATCGGACAAAAGGCTTGGTGTTGGCAGTGCAGATGTACACCTCGGTGGCAGCGCCTAGCAGGAGGGAGTCTGTCAAAGACCGCAGCCGATCATATTCCAGGGCGCTGCTGACCGTGCCCCGAGCCTGGAGTTTGTCGGTGAAGAACAGGCCGATCGGAAGCTGGCCAAGGCCGAGTTGACGGGAGCTGGTTGATGGGTGGTAGAACTCATACGATGGTTGAGTTCGGCCTAGAGAAAAGCCGGTTGGCAGCAGGCAAGGACTGATGGCCGATAGGAATATGGCTTTAGACTGATCATCGTTCAGAACTTTGAGTGGATCAAAGTTGGAAGGCATCTCGAATGATGATGCGTCATTGTAAGCAAACCAAAGAGTAGCATCCCTGGTAAAGCCATAATAAAACCCCTTGAACCACTGACTAACTTCAGCAGGGGATATCTTGCCGCCAGAAAGGGCCGATGCAGCCTCACCCATAGAGATGCATCGGCGGTAGATGGGGTCTTGATCTTCTGGGTAATCAGCTGGGAAGGATTGCTTGAGGAGGGAAGTTTCTGGGATGGCCTTGGAGGTGTAAACATTAAGCCAGAGCTGTACGAACCACCAAGGACCCCAATGTGGCCGACGGGCTGGCCGGCCGATAGTTTAGTTGCCACCTGATGAAGCAGCTGGTAGGTGGCGCCAAGGAGATAGTGCCCTAACGGAATTTGTTTCCTATCGGCCAAGCACTCTGCCAGGCATTGCATATTGGTCGTCGGGCCGAGGGTTGCGCCACCAAAGACGAACCGTTCCAACCACAAGTTCAGAAAAGCGACATGCTCCCGATCATCAACCGGTCCAGTTCCTTTGTTGTGAAGAGATATATACCTGGACCAGCCGCCGATGTTTTTTGTTTGAAGCCGGTGGGCAGGCTTGAACCGGAGTTTGAAGGGGTTGATGTAGCTTGTAGTATCCAGGCAGGTGAGCATGGTCACATCCAGCAGAGTAGGGGTCATCGGCCCATGACCAAACAGAAAGGCATTGAGAGCATCAGACCAGAAGTATGAGGCCGATGCGAGCAGAGATTCATTCCTTTCCATATCGGCCAAGGAGAGGTTGATGCAGTGGCCGATGTGAGATTCTTCCCAATAGATCCTCTTTGCAGCCGATACTCTGATGTACCAATCTCTCCATCCGGGCAATCTGCTCGGCCATGACCTGAAGCTGTTGGTCCAGTCACTGACCAACATGGCCGAGTTCTTGAAGGGAGTGCGTTGGGTTTCGGCACTGATGAAATCGGTGGGATCTTCGCTGCCCATGGGGCCATGATAGAAGAAACCGGGATAATCGGCGGACGGAATCAAGATCTGGGCTCTAAGATGCTACAGTAAACAAGAACACGATGAAGAACAGATAGAAAAAAAAACGGAGCAGATCGGGTTCGTATAGATTGCAGATTGAGGAAAATAATCGGGTGAGAAGATTACCTCAGGAACTGCAGATGCTGATGCCATTGTGGGAGTAAGAAACGATGCAGAGATCAACGGCCGGAGAAGAAGGTTGCGATGATTCGTCTGGGTTCGCTAGAGCTTGGTGAAGATGTGGGAGGTGAAGCGGTAGTGCTCTGGTGATGTGAAAGCATAAAAAAGGCAAGGAGACGAAGCGTTTTTATAGGGGTATGATGACCGAGCGGGAATCGAGGCCGTTGGCACTGTTTCAAACATTTATGGCAAATGGGCTATCTTGGGCCACCTCGGTATGGGAGAAATCTAGAGGCCCAAAGTTGGAAGAATTTCGAAATCCTACAGGAGAACTCCGAAATTGGGAGGCATGTGTTAACGCCAAAATTTGGTGAGGACCTGTATCAGATTCGGTCAAGAGGACGGTTGCAGTCGGATAATGGAAATTGATCCAAGAAGCAGACCGAGTCTGAGAAGGAGCCGTGAAGACCGCGCGTGGCAGTTAATTACTATAGTTATTAGGAAAAGGTTTATCTCTTTTAGGAAACCTGACCTCGTGTCCGGTCAGGCCTCGTTAGCGTTTTCTGTTATAGATAGGAAATCATATACAGTGTCCTATAAGGACTCATGTAACTCGGGATATATATACGTATGCCCGGGGACCTTGTAATTATCACAACGATCAATACAAATTCGGCGCATCGCCACCCCTTCGACGGGATCCTGCTTCTCGAGCCGGGCTGCATCGGTTAGGTCCGAACTCCTGCGAGAGGGTAAGTCTCGTCACACCGACTACCAATCGGCTAGGACTTTCTCGGTTAGGTCCGATATTCTAGTTGGTTTATGGTAGTTGGCTTACCACGATATATTTACTTTATCTATGGCTGCATCAGTTCAGTTTGATCTCATAGATTGATTAGGTATATCACATCACGTGTGCACAGACTGTATCGACTTACTGGGAGCGATTTATCATCAGTTCGTGCTGCATCGGTTAGGTCCGACCTACTGAACTGCTAGTGATAAGTTGATCCTGCTGGGCCGATGCGTTGTGTGCAGGCGTTTTATCGGAATGCATAGCCGGTAAGTTATTTTCATCACGATCGCATTATATCTATCGGCTCATTGAGGCATTGTTATCATTGTCAGTCTGTGCTGCAACGGTTAGGTCCGATCTACTAGATTGACGATAATAGCTTTACTCTTAATAAGTCGATGGTGTTGTGCGATGGTGTTATCGGAGTGCTTAGCCGATAAGTTACCTATTAAAGCCGACTACATTTATTCATTGTTTTATCCTGTACTCGCTTTGTTAAGCAATCGGCTAGTTTATCAATTATTTATCATTTACGTTATTGCATATTTTATTATATGTTCTTGCCTGTATTATTGTCACAATCGGCTAAGGGCTAGCCGATGGGTTTATTCTGCCGATCCAAGCACAAGTACAAGCAGGTTCCCGGGCACGACCCCAGGTAAGGGCCCGGGCATGAGCCCGGGTAAGGACCAGTGTATGGGCCCGGACAGCGGACGAAGATCTTGGGAGCCGATATGAGCAAGGGCCCGGGTGCAGGCACACCTTCATAACAATACCAGTAACACTAGATCATGATCAGCTAGGATCTATTTGATTTATTTATGCATTATACTTGATTATTTTATCTAGCTTATAGCCGGTTTTCGAATATCCCTTCGATGATCGGCTAGCATGATATTTGTTTATTATTACATTATTGTCCTTGCCGTCATCGGTCTTAAGCCGATGTGTAAGTGCTACGGTGTGCATCGGCCATCGGCTGATGAAACGAGTCTAGATCGGCTTCCAGCCGATTGGCTCATTGATCTAACATTTTCCTCCTTGTCAGTTACAGGGTCAAATTGACTGGCACGCCTACGAACCTCAAACTTTAGGACCTGCACTGGAGTGAAGCAAATCTCCCAGGCCTTCGCGTGTCACCCAGATGCCGAACCGGGACCCGGCGATTTTCGGCGTCAACACCCGCGTAGCGGCCCAGTGGCCCACGTGATGGCCCGACAGCCCGTCATGAACCTGCAGATGGGAAATGACGAAATTACCCCTATAGCTGTCCCCATCAAGGGGTTATGATGTAATACCACCTATAAATGAAACCCTAAGTCTATAACTGTACCTATAGAGCTATATATAGGTATCCAAGCCACTATAATAGCAAGGTTTTTAAAATTAATACAAAAGATTTATCACTTTAGTCCATTCTCAAATTCCATTGTTATTCTTCGATAACATATTCTTCGATGTACATACAGAGTATATAATACGGCTCACGAATAGTTTGGTCTGCATTACACACGCTCCTTTATTCATCATTACATGAGAATATATATGCGGGAAAACAGTGCATATATATTTTGCATTGATTAATTAATCAAAAGATAGGTATTAGACATAGCAAGCACCATTCCTGTAGATGTATGGAGCTCTCGTTCACCAAATCAATACGTAAGGCGATGAGCAATTAATCAGCTAGCAGGTTGCGGTGCACTTGGTCTTGCAGTCGATGGAGCAGGAGCCGCCGCCGCCGCCGGCGCCGTAGCCATTGCCGGAGCGGCTGTACGACCAGAAGCACTTCTTGGGGCAAGCAACCTTCTTGCCGTAGCAGGGGCCCTTGTCGGAGCACACCACCGTGGGCACCTCCACCCCGCCGCGCGCGTACCCGCCGCCGGGGCCGCCGTACCCCGCGCCCCAGCCCCAGCCGCCGGCGCCGGGGTTGCCCGGGCCGAAGAAACCTGGTGGGATGCCGCCGTATCCGTAGGCCGGCGGGAAGCGGGCGGGGTCGGCGAGGTCACGCACGGCGGAGGCGACGCCGGCAGCGAAGAGGATGGAGATGATGGTGAGCAGCCTGGGAGCCATGGCCATTGTTGGTGACCTGGGAATGGTGCAAACTAGTGTGTGTGCAATGCAATGCAAGGCTCGGCAGCTGGAGAGGAAGAGTATATAGGTAGCTAGGAAGAAGAAGTGGTAGCTAGGCCCCAGTAGCTTTCTCCATGGCCGGCCGGCAGCTGGCTGTCTCGCACATCGATCGATGACCACATCTGCAACATCAACAAGCTAGATAACAGTAAGCTCATGATCATATCCATGTCAGGTGTAAACGGTTTGAACAATTGCGAGATGGGGATGCGTACGGTGGTGAGAAGCATCGATGGATCTGTCACTGCTTGGAGCTAGCTAGCTAGTGTACGTAGTTTCTGCTCTTTCACACGTACGGGAAGAAAAGCAGTGAAGTAGTAGCTATTAGCTTTCTTTCGCAGATTAAAGTGGACTCTCTGCTTGAATTGATTGAAGACATAAACCAACTTTTCAGGCTCCAACTGCATGTATACATGCCTCGCACCTGTTTCACTGTGTTTGTTGAAGTAAGAGCACTGCATGCACCGCAATACATGAAACAGCAGGGAGACCAGGCCTGCATCTTGGATGGATGGGGTTGAACGAACCGTGCATGTAAATCAAATCCAATCATGTTCAGGAACGAATATAACGAAAAAGTGATGCTTTTTTTTTAGCTCTAACTTATAGCTCGCGTCTCGGTTTTTATTAGCATGTTTTTCGAAACGTAAAATAATGTGTTTTTTTTAAAAAAATTATATATGAAACTATTTTTAAAAAATCAAATAGATTTATTTTTTAAGTTTTTAATAATTAATATTTAATTAATCATATGCTAATAATATTTATCGTTTTACGTATAACTTACTAGCCTAACCAAACACCACCTAAGTTGTTTTGCCGGCCGACAGGGGAATCCTTCGCTTCCATCGATCGATCGATCCTTATCCCTGCATATATGCGATGCATGCATGTGACAACTTTTGCACGCTAAGGAACAACGATCGAATTGCTGCTATTTGCTTCAGCAGTAGCTCTGCACTCATGCACTGTACGTTGTTGCCAATCAATTGTCAATTGGCCTGCATCTCAAACCCGTTTATTACAGATTGAAACCTGCATCTCAACCTGCCGGCCTCATCAATTCTCCGTCAGAGAGCTAGAGACCCTCGTTAGTTTTCAGCTTGTTTGCTTCCTAACTTTGACAAAACTTGCCACCATCACATGTATGGACTACTAGGATGCATCGATGTGACTCTTACCAGAATGAAAGAACCAAAGTTGACAGTTCCTAGTTAGCAATTCACTCACCACTGCAGATTCTGGACTTGAGATAGTAGATGGATTCTGAACTTGATTTTGCAACGCGGCAATGTTGGGCGGCCGGTTCAGAAAGAAAAGGAAAATGTCCTATTTGACTTCTTCGACTATAGGTTAAATCTGATTAATATCTCTTAACCGTAAAATTAGATATAACTACTTCTCTAACTATTAAAATCGATACAAAACGATTCCCTCAGCAGTATTAACGGTGATTTTCGCTGACGTAACATCCATATGTCATATTGATCTAGTCTTTATCTTATATGACGGTTACATAACATTTACGTGAAATCACAATCAACCAAAAAAAAAACAAAATACTATAAAACCCACGAGTCATAGCTAGTGAGACCCATTACTAATTTTTTTCAGCAACCAGCCCACTAAGGATGATTGGACTTAATGACAGATTTATGGAGCCCTGTCCGTACGGCCGGCTTGCTAGCCCTGCCCAATACCAAATACTGCCTGCGTTGCGCTGGGAATTTTGCAAATAACCCCTTCGTTACGACCGCTTCCAATGGTAACGATCCCGTATAATTTTGCATATGCCACCTCTGTTTTACCTGTTCCTCTCCTCGCCCGGGAATCGCCGTGCTTCTCGCCGACGGCGACTGCCACCATGTAGGCGTAGCCACTGCCCAGTCATGATCTGGAGCAAGTCGCCATCACTCTGCTCTCGCTGTTCTCGTCTTCTCGATCGATTCCACGCGTCGACCTACGCCGCCGGCCGATTTGAACCGCCGGCGTCGACGGAGGCAGCTTGACGACGGCGATCCAACAACAAGGGCAAAACCGTCAAACCATAGCTAGCCTGATCGTGATCGATCCATATATTCGCACGCAACGCAAGAATCGATCCAAGGTACGTACATCACTCACCACTCCACTACCACGAACCACTATGCCGATGCCGATGCGCGCCTCCTCCTCCTCCTCCTCCTCCTCGCCGCGGTGCGCCTCCTTCGCCTGCCACCGCGGCGGCGACCATGAAGTTCACGCCCCGGGGCAGGCCTGCGGGCGCCCGCTGGGTCGCGCGGGCCGGTTCGTCGGCGGTGGGATCGCCGCCGTCTTCTTCGCGTCCCTGGAGGGGTGCTACTGCGTGGACTTCCCCACTGACGACGACGAGCCGCCTCTCAACAGGGCCAGCCGGAGCCGCGACGTCGGCGAGGCGGCGCCGCTGTTGCCTCGCGCCGCCGCGGCGAAGAAGAGCCGGCAGATTACGGCGACTGCGGCCGGGAAGGGCAAGTTCAGCAGGGGTGGCTTTGGGTGCTGCGAGAATACTGCCACCGCTAATTAATTAAGTTCTTGCAGCATATATATTATATGTTGCCAATAAATCACCACACTAGTTAATATCTCGCTGATGAATTGTTCGTCATAACTTCAATTTGGATGATCATGATCGATCATCCTACATGTGCATGTATCTGTGCATCACAGTCCAATGTTCTTCAGTTCAATTGTAATCCTGATTTCCAGCTTCGATTCAAATCGAACAATTAGCTAATACTGATGATCCATCTTGATCTCACTGATGAACTTATATGGTTCAAGATATATTGCTTACTCCTAACTAATTGATGAATAATCTGTTCCTTGTGTTCTTTCTTTCTTTTCTGCAGCATAAAGCTAGATAGGAGTTCCTTGTGTTCTTGAATGATTACAGGGTGCGTGCTTTCAACCCTAAGGTTCCATGTTCAATTATTAACACGCTCATTATTTCTTTTTAGTTATTCAATACCAAGTTTCTCCTCGGTTGTTGAGTATTTTTTTTTTCATAAAGCTAGATACAAGTCTAGAAGCCGTTGCTTATGCAGAGTAGGCCTAGTTTACAGTAGTCCAGCAACTGGATGGCCCAAGGCCACCTGCAATAAGATGCCAATTACATTTCCAGTGCCTCCTGCATCTGATTAACTACAGTAGCTTTCTTTTTCTGAAGAATGTGCTTGACTAATTAGGGAGATCAGCTGGTTATCTGAATACATCTGAACTGTGTTCTGAACCTGTGAGGGTGTACTTTACCTCTCAACTCTGCTTAACATCTTTAACCCATCACTTGCCCATTTCCTAATGGCCCCAGGCAGCATGACAACTACATGTGCATGCATGGATGCCTTTCTGTTTTGACTGCTTGGTTTGATGCCTTTCTGTTTTGACTGCTTGGTTAGTTGGTTTCTTCATTCATGATCTGGTTAGCTTTGTCAAGAACCAATGGTAAACTATCTACATGCATGATCTCCTCATCTCCTCAGAATCACACATTTACCTTCAACAAGAAAAAAAAATAATTTGTGAAACCTTGTGCAAATGACAAGAGTCTATATGCCTACCTGTCACATGCTGTGCAATATGTGACTCTTCTTTGTACTAGTTCCTAGCTCAAAAGGCAAAGGGAAACTGTATACACCATATTTATACATTTACTCAAAAAGATGCATGCCTGCCTACTCTTTTACTAGATTTAATCGAAAAGGCAGTATAATTGGATACAGGACAAGTGATACTGAATAAAGTTGATAAGCCATACTAATTGCTACTAAAAATTAATTATATAAGAAAAAGGTGTATGAACAGAACTGTTGCTAGCATATAGCCGGACACCTGGCCCAATCTCCTCAGTGCATCCTCCCTGTCAAACCAAACAAGAAACTAAGATTCCAATTTCTAAATTTTTCCAAAAGCCCCCCAAGAGGCTGCTTTATCCCCAAATCTGGAGGCACACCATGTGGCTGCACTTGCAAACATATTCAGTACAGTAGTCGCTAGATCTCATCGTGCGTGCATGCATCTTCAGAAGTTCAGATACAGACACCAAAATTCAGGCTTTGTTGGATAGGAGCTACACATGCATGGATGCCATCTGTCCATCCATGACACTTAACTAACATAACTCCCTGCTTTATTTCACTATAGTATGTGAATATATTCGTGCTGTTAGCTAACTAAAACTCTACTTTGCCTCCAATGATTCTTCTTAATCAATCCTCTAGCTCTAAGTACTCTGTCAGTCTGTCTCCTTTTCCCATTCACTAAGCAATAGGTATGTTGATCTTTCTGTCGAGCTAGCTAGCCAGTGTCTGGTTGATCTTCCCTTCTCTGTGGTGTCTCGTGCTACCCACTTGCTGGAACAAAAAGGCTATGCCTGAACTGCCTCTGCTTTATTAGTCTAGCTAAAGGAGGCAGCTTTAGTACTTAATAGATCTTATGCAAATGCATATATACATAAATATATATAGTGATGCACCATTGTTGCCTTTGAGATTTGCACTAGGTTATGACTTACTAATTTCCAGCAAACCGCAGGCAGCAGAGCCTCTTCTGTTAATTCCATCTTTCTGAAGGCTCTGTTATGCTTCATGCATGCGACCATATATATGCAGCTTGGTTCTACACTTCTACTCCCCCGTTCCAAAATATAGCTACATTTATATTTAAATTTTATCTTAAATATAACTATCTAAAACATGTAAAAGATAACTTTTACTTAATTACTCCCTATACTATCTCTACTAGACCTCATCGTCTCATTAGCCCTTGAGACCTGCATCTCACCCATATTTTAGGACGGAGGGAGGACCTAATTAATGACATAAAGTGCTGATTAAAGGAAAAATGCATGAAAGATTACTTGCTTGCTATATTTGGTAAGAAACAGTAGTGGAATATTATTCCATTTAGACGGAGATCTAGTTATTTGTGCACATATTTATTCTTTGAGATGATGATGTGTGACTAGTGTAATATTAGGTTGCATGATGCTATTCCAGTGGCTGAGCATATGCTCCATCGACCATATATTTTGTATTCCTGGCATGAAGAGGCAGCACATACATATGGCCAACCAACAAGAAAATATGCATACTCCTTTGGGTTAACTACAAGTAGCTTTCGATGACCTAAACATATAGTATCATCGATCAGTTCATGGTAAGAATCCACTAAGTTAGCTTAATTGCTAGCTGCATATAAAAATCTAAGGCCAGGTTGCTGTTCTCATCCGGTGTCCCCAAATTTATGGTGGGTGCGTTTCATGGGGGTCAATGTCAATAATATAATGGCTTTTCTACTAAGTAATTTTGTCAGGCTACAAATGTTAATTAATTGCAGGATTTCATTTTCTCTCTAATAATAATAATTATGTTAGTTATATTAGTAGTACGTACTATTTACTGTTGCTTGCTTTTATATATAGAGAGAGAGAGAGACACACACACACAGTGCAAACAGGCAGCAAGAAATTAATTCTACAACATCTTATCGAATAATTCAGGCCAGCTTGACTAAGAATGGGTTTAAACGAACTTTTCGGTTGCTAGTCATAAAATAATCAGTATAAGACAGCTGAGCATGCAAATCAATGGATCTTGCTGGCCCTATACTTATAGGCAGAAAAAAGAAATACAAGATTTGCTATCCAAAATCTTGTGGGCATGCAAAAACAATTAGAAGAACCTGCTAGCTAGCCACCTCTCCCTTTCCTTAGTGATTAAGGTTTTAGAGCTTCTCATCCAGAGTAACTAGGTTGGCCCTTAATCAGCAGCTCTTCTCCTCTCTGAAGACTACCAACCTAGCTAAGCTAGTACCTAACTTTCGCCTATGATAATTAAGCTAGGATTCTCCCTTGTCCATGTAAGTTTCTTTTAATAATGGAAGCATCACCCATGGCTTCTGCATCATAAGGTGTACACAGAACACAGCCACCTAGCCACCTTGTGGCCTTGTCCATGTGAATAATTATAAACTTGTGTATAGTTTTAGCGCTAAGCATGTGTATTAAGAAGTTGATGAAATTGAATGGAGTAAGATTATGATTGGTTGAGAAAAGAAAATAGATGAAAAACTTTTGTGATAGAAGCATGTAATTGGTTAAAAAGAAAATCTAGATATAGAAGTTGTTATATTTTAAGACAAATTTTAGATGCTATAAATTATTAATAGTAGACCATCAAACTACCTACTCACCTTTTACTTTGTACTCTCGTGTGGGTGAAACAACTCTCAACTTTCATCGGCAAAACTGTACCAAATCCTAAAGATAAGGGGTGGAAACAATGATTTTTGGGGGGATGGCAAGGCTGGTTGCAGGTTGGATAATAACTTTGCAATGGATCAAAAATCACGACAAAGAAAAGAAATCAGAAGATATGTATTTGTTGATTATTATCCTCTATTTCTACTCAGTTCGTTTCATATCGTAAGATATTTTTATATTTTTCTAAATCAAATTTCTTTAAGTTTAATAAAGTTTATAAAAAATATAACAACATATACAACACAAAATTAGTATCATTAAATCCAATATTAAATATATTTTTATAATATATTTATTTAGTATTAAAAATATTACTATATTTCTGTAAAATGTCTTACGGGCTGAATCGAAGAGAGTACAAAATTAAATTTGGCAATCGTGCATACGAGTGGCCGCAAAAGTTATATGCGACGACAATCCACCTACAAATGCAGCTTTTTCCAAAGAAAACAGAGGACTTGGAAGAGCAACAAAGTTGCCACGTCAGAAACCCACTAGTGGGTCCACAAACCACTCTCCTCGATGCCGAATCGACGGCTATAAAATGGGTCCTTGGTTCACTTGTTCCCTCCCTTTTCCCTCTTCTTCCACTCGACCCCCTCTCTTAGGTTGCTAATTACCATTCTGCCCCTCTGCTCACCACTCCGCTCCCATGGACATGGCCGGCCTCCCCCTCCTCTCCGACCCCGCCCTCGAGGCCTTCCTCGCCGACATCGGCTTCGGCTCATCAGGGCCGGCAGCGGCTACGTCGCATGATCAGGACACGACGACGGCCACCAAGCCGGCGGCGGTGGATCAGGACGAGGAGCGGCGGCGGCGGCTCCGGCGGAAGATCTCCAACCGCGAGTCGGCGCGCCGGTCGCGCGCGCGCAAGCAGAGGCACCTCGACGAGCTCCGCGGCAAGGCCGCCGCCCTCCGCGCCTCCAACCGGGACCTCGCCGCGCGCCTCCGCGGCGCCAGGGCGCGCGCCGCGCTCGTGTCGCTCACCAACGCGCGGCTCCGCGCCGAGGCCGGCGCGCTCGCCCGCCGCCTCGCCGCCGCGCGCCGCGCAATAGCCCTCCGGCAGCTCTACGCCGCCGCCGCGGCCGCCACCGGCGGCTTCGAGATGCAGGCGCTGGCCTCGTTAATCGCGTAGGCGCGCGAGCCACGTGGATGGATGCATGCATGCACGTGCACGTGCGGACTTTTTTGACTTGGTCATCGCCGGAATGATGAACTCTCGAATGGATGAACTGATGAACATCTATATATCCTTCATGTAGATATAGGCACCAATCATTTTGCTGGAAAAGATCACAGTGAGATGAAATTGGGACGCACGAGCAAGCTAACATCTGATAGAAACCAGCCGTGTCAGGATCGATCAAGAACGAAAGCTCGATCATGGATCAGTTTCTCTTGGACGAATTATCCCTAATTTAATCATGCCGATGAAATTGGATCTGTCATGACATGCAGTTGAGTGCACCAATCGATCGATCTGTGCTTAATTTCTACTTCAATCCGTGCTGTCAAATCAAATCTTGTGGGGGTATTTGGTACTTGTCACACTCAAGCTAGCCTAGCAAGCAGAGATGGAATTGAATTTGGTGATCAACTAAAGTTGATGGAGGAATTGCACGTATGCTTGTCGCTTAATTGTTTTTTCCTTGCTCTCGCATGGGCGAAAGTGATATATGAGATGTGTATATATAGACCGTTTGATCAAAGATATGATCCTCTGCATCCGTGAGAAATTAACATACTCTGTTTGCCAATGCGCATCTCACTGTCAGTTTGCTAAGATTGCAGTATAATCGACCGCAGAAGATCCTGAGCTAATCATCCCTGGTTAGGTATTGATCAAAGCTTAATTAGTCAGTCGTCATAGGAGTAATAGTGTCGTTTTCAGGGATGAACAGCACATTAATTACAGTGAGCCAATGGAGTATATGAATTCGGTGATTTCAATTCAGCTGGTGGCGAGTCACCATCGCCACGTCGAAAGCACGAACGCGATCGATCGAGCTAGCAATGTGTTTTACGCCTCTGAATTTTAATCGTGCTTCTCGTTTGCTAATGGCCCAACGCGTTGCTCTCGCCACTTTTAATTACTTTGATTTGAAAGCATAGTGCACATAGATTCCTTGGAAAATCTTGGGAGCCTAGACATGTCTAATTGCTTTCTCTTCTTTCTTTTTGTTTGTTCGTTGAGCTGTTACTTCTGGACTCTGGTATGGACTGTATGTGTGTACAGATGCATGCATGCATCCTGAAGTTGATACATTATTAAAGCTGATTGATTAATCCGAATCAATCTAGTGGACACTGTTTTTACTGTTGCTACAAGCTGCAGCCCCTTTCATTTGAAGAAAAAACATAGGATTTTTGTGAGATTTCAATTCTATAGGATTTTTTTTCCTACATGGCCCTTTCAAACAATGGATTGAACACTATTGAGTCATATGAAATACCTATGAAATGCCTCAATCCATATAATTTTTGGAGGAATTTTAATATAAGGCCAAACCTTATGGAAAGTTACCTTTGAGTCTTTATTCCTCCTTAAATTTATGCGTTTTTTCTACGGTCTAACCAAACAACCATTTCAGTGTTTTTCTGTGTTTTGCAATCCTCTATTTTATATATTCCCGACCAAATCCTATGTTTTTGTACTATTCCTCCGTTTTCTCAATCTTGTGTTTTAAAGGAGTCATACATGTTTGCAACCAAAACAGATGGCCGGACAGCTTTCAATGGAGCCTTCCTGAAAAAGAGACAAAAATAAAAAGAGGATCACACCATCGCGCTTCATTGTTGACAATGCCCTACTGGCTACTGCTGCCTTTTGTGATGCATACAACTGAAGTGGACCAATTTACCTAAAAAGAGGTGGGTAAAATTTGCAGGAGGCCTTTGTTCTCTTCAACCTGTGCAACTGAATTTGGACAAAGTTTACTGAACTCCACCCAAATGTTACAGGTTAAGTCACTCCTTACAGGTGCAACACTTGACTCAAGGCAGAGGCTGTATACTTCTACTCGGCCCATTGGCCTTCGAGTTGTGGTTTGCAGATTTTCCAGTAGAAGGTTCTGCAATCTCGGTCTACTAACCCGTTTAATAAGGCCTAGGATGACCCATCAGATTAGGCTTTCTGTATTCTCAACTTTGTACCAACAAGACAAGCCCAACTGCTTCCATGTTTCTCAAGCCCAACTGCTGCGTTCGGAACTCCACGTTAGGCTGAGCTAGCGAATTTTTACTGTTACTAATTTAATTTTTTTTTTTAATTTACAAAACTAATTTTTGATTTGAACTTTTTGCAGAAGTAGCCTCTTGCCACCGTGGGCCACGGCGGTATTTAAAAACCGCCATGGCCCAGAGCGGCGAATGGCATCCCCGTCAGACGCGGCTAACGGCGCCGACCGCCGTTAGCTCGGGAGGCCACGTGGCCTTGCCGCCGTGGAGGCCGAATGCAAAATTGCATTCGCCGCCGTCCCCCAGGACGGCGAATGCATAGGACCGTCCGCACAGCGATCGGACGGTCCGAATCCTCCGAATGCTAATTTTTAACCCCAAAATTTTTGAAAATTTATTTGTCAAAATTAAATTCTTAAATTCTATTTATTGTGCCATTGCATTTATTGGGTCGATGTTTAAAAAAAACCAAATATCATAGATTGTTCACGTCGTGAAAAGAACTTGTCAAACTGAGCGTATTTCCGGATCGCCACTCGCATTCCACTCCTCGTATGTCTGGATCGGCACTCGCAATCCACTCCTCCCTGTCTTTCGCCTACACGCTTCACAAAATTTAGTTTTAATCGTGGTTTAGGGTATGTTTTTTAAAGTTTTTTTTTATAATCCGACGATGGTGGGCGTTGGTTTGTAAAATCGTACTGATCATTTTTTCAAGTTTATTTTCGGTAAAACTTAATTAATGACATGGTAATAGGCCGGTCCGTTTTACGTGAGGGGCTTAGGACCCCAGGCGAACGGAATGTTATGGCCTATGAATTTTTTTCCTAAATTTTTGCGCAATGTACGTACTGAATGATTTTTAATTCGACATTGGAAGACGATATATTCTATTATTCGTCATCCACTCGGTCGATACTTAACGCAGTGCACGTACAATAGCATAGTGATATTAGCTAGATGCGAGCCGTTCGCATTGCGGCATGATGAATACGACACCCATAGTACGAAATACAACAAGGGAGACTACATTGTTAGCAGTACAATATATCTGAAGGATGGGATCGAGTCTACAGGGGGTGAATATGGACATGACAAATTTAAACAAGTAATGCGAGACCTCTAAATAAATAAATACAACAATAGCCCCTAGGTCATACGCCTCCTCGTCCTCCTAGGCTGCGCTCGCACGTGCCCACGCAAGTACGTCAGGCGGTCCGCCGGTACCCCACGGGTGGCTCGGATCGCCTGAGCAGCAGGGGAAGCACCGGCGTCGTGCGGCTGTGTGTGCGGTGCACCTCCGAGCTGTGACGACCCGATCACGTCCTGCTCCGGAACGAGGTCGTCCTCGGTAGAGATCCAAGCAGAGGTGCTCAGGGCAGATCCCTGCCAAGTATCCCCCAGGTGGTGGTGAGATCCGCCGCGTGGGTCTGGTAAAGAAAAGCTCGCGTCAGCCGCATAAAAAGTGCAGTTAGTTATGGAGAATAGGTTCAATCCTGACATACCTGACAATCCTCGCCCGATCGTGGAGGCTGCCGACCTCGATCCTCCGGCGGTACCAGAAGGACCTGCTCCCCACGACGTACTGGCCCCTACAGAACCCGCCGCTCCTGCCGATGTCCCTTCACCATGGGGACCTCGTATATGTATCTGCATCGGTGGGACTGCATCGGAACGGCGACAAGTCAGAGCACGGACGACCGAGCGCATCGTGTTGCACATCCGGTCGAACGTGATCGTCTGCTCCTGCTGCGTGAGAGGGATGCTAGCCTGTAGGCGCTGTCGCAGTAGGTCCAGCTCCGTGTGGACCTGCCTAGCATCGTCCGCCTGTTTAGCAGGACATGCGTGGTTAGTTGCGCGTGGTACCTACCGTTGAAAATAGTATGAAAACCATTGACTCACCGCGCGGAAGTAGTCCTAGTCGCGGTGTGTCGGGTATGCGTCTCGCACCCCCGCGACGTGCGCCTGTGGAGCCTCGGGAGTGTACGTCACCCGTAGTCTGGTACGGGCCTGGTACCAGGAAAGGTACTGCTCGTACCTAGCGGCTGTGTAGGGGTGCAGCTCCGTGATGACGTCCTCCGTGGCTATGAGCCAGTCGTTGATGTAGTCGACGACGGTGGGTCTTCACAGCCGACCGGCGGCCTGGCCATGCCGATTTAACCTGCAGAGCACAACCGGTGACACAATGCATAACAATACGGAATATTCATTTCCACATATACCTGTGAACGTGTTGCGGTACGCCCCTGCGTTGTTGATGGCCGAAGGTCTGTCGTATACCGAACTGCTGCATCACACTCTGCGGGCAGTGCGGCTCGACAGAAATGTCGAACAGCATCAGCGTCATCGTCAGCCAGTACGCCTGGTCCCTGGTGCAGAGGGACGACAGCCCGTGCGGCGCACGTGCGTGCCTCGCCTCGGCGCTGTACGGCTCTCAGACAACGTCGTCGTCCGTGATCCTGTCGAACTCCATGACGAAGTCTGGGTACGACTTCTGCACCTGCACGTGAGCGTACCGACGCTACAAACAGGAAAAGAGTTCTCGTTAGTCCAAGTAACATAAAAAACCGAGACGGTTCTAACACCGAACATACCTCACGACGAGTCTGGAGAAGTCCTCGTTGTCCCATTCTGCCGGGTATACATCGTCCTCCGAAGAATCATCATCCTCCATATGCTCAGGTTCTGAGTCTTCAATTTCCATCTCCTGTACTAGACCTGGGTGTCTCTCCCTTTCATCTGTAAATCCCCCCGGTCCCATGTCTTCTTGGCCTCCTTCCTCTCCGGCACCCTCGTCTTCTGCCTCATTTTGGTCCCCTGTTTCATCGGGCCCTTCCGCTGTACTCAGACCAGCCTAATCAATGCTGACCACGTCATGCACTACCACTAGGATGCTCGGTGCCCATCCTCGCTGTAGTGCACTCTCCACAAAAAATACCCAGCTGGCCGTCGAATCTACTGGCATCAATTCCCACCAAAAACCTTCCACAGCCCAGCTAACCAGTGCGTACACCGT
This sequence comes from Oryza meyeriana var. granulata, assembly GCA_003991445.1. Classification (NCBI taxonomy): domain Eukaryota; kingdom Viridiplantae; phylum Streptophyta; class Magnoliopsida; order Poales; family Poaceae; genus Oryza; species Oryza meyeriana. The sequence goes on along the minus strand of RYFJ01002008.1, from coordinate 43,710 downwards.
AATTGCATTTACTTGAGGATATACTCCGAATTCCCTCATTAACCAATTGTAAACTCCAGGAAAACTTCTCTCAGCTGGAGCTATAATTCCCTTTTGTGCTACGTTGAACTCTGATAAATCTACCCCATATTTTCCTTCTCTGACATTTCCTTCACCGTGGTATATCGCGAATACAACTCTATTTGCCATTTCTGTTCACAAAAAAGATTTTATTAATCTGTACTAATCAATATTCGTTCCATAAAAAGGCTATACGTATGAGTCAAACCATTACCGTTTCTATATTTTACAAACTAACCCAGCGGCGCTAATAAAGTTATACGCTAGGTTTATCTAACGTGTCAAAATAACGTATACCAACGATGGCCATGGCGGAGCATATTTATTTCTAAGATATTTACAATTTACTACCTGTCCGCTATGTTCTTCTAGTACGGTCAAATAAATTTAACACTAACGATGGTTATGCCAAACCGCTAATATTTTCATACTATGTCAGGTATTACACTACGCGTCTAGTACTAATTAACACTTATCTAAAAAATTGACTTACATAACAGAGGGAGAGCAAAAAAAATACCTGGATTCGGCTGAAAAATCTACGAGGGCTTCGCCGCTGTACTACTCCTCCTTTACCTCAGCTCTATTGGACGAACGCTGGAGGCGGAAGGAAGAAATGACGCGCCGGCGAGTGCGTGAATGGATTTTATACGGGAGGGCTAAAAACCGCCGTCCCTCAGGGCGGCGATTGGCCTATAAACCGCCCTGGGGGACGGCGGCGAATGTAATTTTGCATTCGGCCCCCTGGGGGCATTCGCTGCAGTCCCTCAGGGCGGCAAGGCCACGTGGCCCCCCAGGGCTAACGGCGGCCGGCGCCGTTAGCCGCGTCTGACGGGGATGTCATTCGCCGCCCTGGGCCACGGCGGTTTTTAAATACCGCCGTGGCCCACGGCGGCAAGAGGCTATTTCTGCAATTGACCCAAATCAAAAATTAGTTTTGTAAATTAAAAAAATAAATAAATTAGTAACAGTAAAAATTCCTGAGCTAGCTATCTCGTTCTCTGTGAGAACGCCTTCCAAATAGCTAAACAGTGCATTTCGTACAAAAATTCTCTATATAGTAGTTTCTTTAAAGAATTAAATAAATTTATTTTTTAAGTTTAAAATTATTAATACTTAATTAATCATACGCTAATAATATTTTTTATTTTACGTGCAAAAAAAACTTCAGCCATCTTTAGTTTTGAACGCACCCTTAGACTTATTAGGGAACAAACTTTCAGTTGGTGATGATTTTGTAATACATGGTGAACCTGCTTGTACAGTTGTATTTATGAATTGGTGACCATCGATTTGTCTGGGTCATCGGTTTAATGAAACCATTACAAGGTTGCTTTCAAAGAAAAAAACTTAGTTAGGCTTTTGAATACATCTAACATTTCTCTTGCTTGTGTATTTCTCGTCTTTTCTATCCAGTTCTTCTTGGGTACATTTCGACTCTACATATTGAGCAGAAAAATCTTCTTATTTTCTATGAGCATATTTTCCAAACTGCTAAACGATATGTTTTTTATAAAAAAATTTCTATATAGAAGTTACTTTAAAAAATCATATAAATTTATTTTTTAAGTTTATAATACCTAAGACTTAATTAATCATACATTAATAACTCATCTCGTTTTATGTAATCTTTTTCTTTCGTTCCCCTCACCTCTAATCTTTTTCTTTCGTTCCCCTCACCTTCAAACTATTTGCTGTTCAACTTGCGTACTGAGGAACAGAAGAGCCCGAGCACGCTGTACGGTTTTTTAGGTGCAAATACTGAATTTGAAAGTTCAGGTTTTTGCTGGGTTTCACAAGAGAAAAAAAAATGCAGGTGAATTGTGTGTGGCAAAAGAACAAGGGAGGCAAGATAGCATCAGTCCCTAGGCAGGGTGACAATCTGGCGGTGGCAGAGAAAAGCAGCAGCTGTGGTTACAATCACAAGCTACTACAGTGTCTCTGCTTGTTTTTATTTTATGATGAGACTTTTTGTTGGTTGGTTGGCTGGTTGGTTTGTGCAGTGCAGTACAGGCAAACAAGCAAAGCTGTCTCTGTTTGGTTTCTTTCTTGCATTTTTTTTCTTTCTTGAACACTCTTTTCTTTCATTCAGTGATGAGAAAGAAGTGAAGTGATGGCGAGGCGAGAGAGGAGTGAAGATACTACTGGTAGTAGTATACTCCACTAACTTTGCTGCAGCCAAGCAGGTCCATGAGATATCCTGTGCTACACTATATGTCCCTTCAAATCTTCACTTGGTCGCTTTCTGCATTGAACCATCTCGTCGTCGGCTAATAGAGAGCAGAAGGCAGCAGGAACTGCACCTTTTTTTTGGGTGAAATATACTGTACTACAGTAATATACAGTTCTTGCACAGGAATGGAATGTCAGGCGGGACAGAGAAATTCAGAATTTTGAATCTGCAAACGCCAACATTTCAAAAACGAAGATTGACACTGTTGAAAATTAAGCAAGGAAGTAAACGCAGCACCTACTCCTTTTCCTCGTTGGCAACTGAATCAGTGATGCCTGAATGTTTCAGTGTTGCTGTGGCCATTGGCTTCAGCTAATGGTAGTGGAAGCGTGCAGTAATAACACCTCTATGCTGCAGCTGCACAACAGAAAAGGTGCCTAATGGAAGGACATGCAAGGACGCACTCGCACTGCTACTACTACAACACTGCTTCTGCTTCATGCAATGCATGCATTTGCATTGCAGCAATGCGTGCATGGCCTGATGATCTGACGCTGATCATGCATGGTCCTGATGATCACTGGGAGAGGGGGGGAAAGGTTGGCGCTGCAGTGCAAGATGCAAGCTAAAGAGGGGTGCCATGGAGCCCATCTCTCGCAGGCCTTTTGCTGGCTGCTCCCTCTCAGCTCAGCTCAAAAGGCAAAAGATGACGAGTACTGCAACTGCTGCTGCTGCTGCTGATTGTGCTTCTGTAGAGTAGGCTAGTAGTAGGAAATTAAGAGAGGCGAATGAATATGTTAATAAATTAAGAGAGGCGAATGATTATATTAAGTGACTGAATATTGACTACTAGTACTTCTGAATTCTGATTTGACATGGTTTTGAATATCATGGGACACGAACAAACGAAACAAGACACGAACTTGCACTGCTATGCATGGAACTACAATTACAATTTACTGCTACGAGTACAAAACTGCTGGATGACCTAACAAACAATTCGGCAGGCACTGCATCTGCTGCAATTCTGCATGCCACTACTGCGATATGATACGCTGGCTGGCCGGAATCAGTGAATCACCTCACTCTCACTCACGTCCTCACCTCACCTGTGGTTTCATTTCATTTACTCAACCATGGAGCCTCCTGCTTCTCTCTTCCCATGGCTGCCTCTTGTACTCCACCTGATAACTTGCATAGGTTTCTGCGCACCAAACGTAGTAGCTCAACCATGAAATCCACAGTCCAATGGTGGCTGCTTATTATACAAACGAATCAAAATCAAATCTTTTAGTTGCTGTTTGAATAGTAGTACTAGTATTGTTTCCTTCATCTATTTCCCACCTGCAAATTGCACTGCAGATTGCACTCTATCACCACATGACTCTCTCTACCTTTCTCTTATTCGTCCACTATTCAGCAACTATCTAGGAGGGGACCTTCTTAATTACCATGTCCTTGCCTTTTCTTGCCTCTCTCTCTCTAACCTATACACTTTAATTTCCTGGTCATCTTAAAGCCAAAGAACACTTCTACTTATACAGTGAAGATCGATCGAGTACACTGGTGAGCCTCAGCATAGTGTAGTTCAGTAGTTGTAGCTGCTGCCTTTTGCTTTCCAAGCAAGCAGTCAAGCAAAGGAAGAGGAGGAAAGAAGAAGAAGAAGAAGAAGAAGAAGAAGAGAGACATGTCGTCGATGTCGAGCTTTATATACGCACCAGTCGCCATCCAGAGCCCACCATTTTCATCATCTTGATTCTTCTTCAGAGAGAATTCTTCTTCTGCTGCAAACTTAGAGAGAGAAAGAATCCATGGGCGACGGCTGCTACGGCAGGAGGCTCTCGGAGCTGCTCCAGGAGCAGCAGGAGCCGTTCCTCCTCGGAGGAGCTTCCGTCGTCGACGCCTGCAGGCGCCGCCTGCTCGGCTTCTGCCACCGCCGCGCCGTCAGCAGGGAGCGCCGCGCATTGGGCTTGGGCACCGCCAGCTTCTGCGGCAGCGCCGTCAGGAGGGCGCTCCTCGCCGGCTGCTTCTCCTGCGGCGCCCGCGAGAGCTTCCGCCGCCTGCGCCGCGCCGGCGGCATTGCTGCTGACTGCGACGTCGATGACGACGACCAGGAATGTGCCAGACAGCTCAGTCCGGTGTCCGTACTCGAGCTGCACTCCGACGAGGAGTCATCCCCCATGCTCGGCGATCGTAAGCACACACTGCTTCTTCTGCCACTGCATTTTCCTTCAATTCCAACTCTGTTTTCTCGACACAGGCGAGGAGGACGAGACGCCGTCGACTTCAGGGAAGAGCTCGCCGCCACCACCCGAGAACGACTTGTTCGGCACCGCCTCTCCGTGCTTCATCTTCTACGAGGCCGGCAAGATTGGCAAAGCGGAGACAGGAGAAGAGTACAAGGCGACGAGGTCCAAGCTGGAGGAGCAGACGATCATCTCCTCCTGGGAGAGGATCGCTGGCGACATCTCGAGGATCCCCATGCTGGTGGAGCTCGACCTCGCCGGATCGGCGCAGCAATGGAGGCGGCTCAGGGAAGAGGAAGTCTCGCAGGTTGGGGCAAGCATAGAGGCCATGATCTTTGAGGAGATGAGAGTGGAGGCTGTGCGTGACATGCTTGCCTGAATCTTTGACACCTTCTGAATGTAATTAAATTCAGATTGGGCGCAACATCTTGTTGTTGATTCCCACTGTAAAACAAAAAGGAAAAAAAAGAACAGATGATGAATGAACCGGATAGGCTTCTGTGATGTGCAAAAATTTGAGTTTTTTTTTCTGTTTTTTCAGAAAAAAGTTGTTCTTGTAGTGCAGTTTTTTTTTTCAGTGGTACAAATTTCAGGTCTCCTTGTGTGTAATGTAAAAGTGTAATTGTGTCTGGTTGTAGTCATATGTTGTTTGCGTCTGATAAAGTGCACAAGCTAAATGACAAATGAAAATTGTAGTACAATACTAATAGCCATGTAACCCACTCAAGATTCATAGAACACTATTCAGTTCAGTTCAGGGTCCTAATATGTGCACTTGTTTGTTTGGTCTCTGCTGTTGCTACTAGTTGATCTTTCATGTGGATACTAGCATGTTAAACAAATGGCAATTGGATTTGAGGTCTGAGTAACCAATTGGATGTTGGGTATCATGTGCATATATACTCCACTCTCATGCATGTTTCCTTTCTTATGACAGTAACAGGGGCTCAAGGAGATTTGGGCTCTGATTAGATCTGATCATGAAATCTCCGAGCTGGTGACACTCCTATCAGTACAACATCATGCATTCTTAATAAACACTTGACTTAATCTGACCCCATCAGCAACTTTCCCTATCTGAATCTGGAACTTTTCCTGCATGAATCATCTGATTGGTGCTCTGAAATTTCCTATTTTTCTAATGGAAATGAAGGAGGAGTGGTCCACTTAACTTTCATCTCATCAAAGTATAGATTTGGAGCAGCTGGACAATATCAGGTAGGTACTCAGGTGTATACTACATTACAGTCAGAAATCTGAAGCTGCAGTTGGGATCAGACAAAGCTGTTTATCATGCATTGACATTTCACAGTGAAATGTGCACATGCATCCAGAAAAGAAATAGTATGTTCAAATCTACAAGTCTGAAATCCTTTGTCGCATGCAGTCATGCTCCTACTTATGAGATCTTGAGCTGTATTGCAAGAAAATCATGTCATATGCGAGCCAGAGTTTTAAAATCCATGCAGTGGCTACCAAGCTGGTGAACTGAATTTGCACTAATCTGTACGAACTAGCTACCACATTCAAAAACACTGTTTTTCTCCCATGCTATCATGTGCATGCATAAGCTCCAAATGCAATTTCCCATTACTGCTCAGAATGAAATTGCTGGTATGACAGGTGTGCCATGGGGGGTATTCACTGTATTTGTTAACACTAATTACTGCAGCTTCATTTGCTGATGGCCCTACCCATCTAACTTTGCATGCTCAGTTCTTTAATTTGCAAGATGTTTCAGGCATGTCAGTGTCAACCTAATAATCTAATCAGAGATATGGTAATTAACAGCGGGACATGCAGTAACAGCGAGCGGCCGGTAGATGACTTATTGGTGGATTATTGTATAGGACCACACGTGCGCCTAGAGTACTTGCTATGCCAATTAACTAACTTGCCTAGCTGCTTGTACTTATCTACAAGTAACAGCTACCATAATCAGCTGCATGTTTAAGTGCAACTAGCAAATTACCCTCTAGCAACATTTATAGTTGTTCAAAACAACTTGATTTCGTTTTTCTCTTTGCAATCAAATATCCTCGTGCGACCTTGGATGCTTGATTGATCACCTCCTGTACTAGAGATACGCCTGCAAACTCTGCAAGCTAGCTAGCTAGCTAGCATGATTCCACTCCCACGCATGCAAATTAATTGAAGATGAGCAAAGTATATATGTTAACGCCTTGTTTTATTTTTTTTTAAAATGATATAAGCCAACGATCGAGCTGGTGTAATATATAGTGTCAATGTATAGATGCATTGATCCATGTATATTATTAAATCAACTGTCATCAAATTCTGCATTTGCATTTTCATCGGAGTCGTCCTCATCGCCACCGTCCCATTCTAATTCCTCTTCCTTTACTAGTGATTGCTTGTTCTTTTCTTGGGTGCCAATGTTATGTCACATCCATTGCCCGCCCACGTGGGAGATGACAGGCAGCAAGGCTCGGGATTGGCGAATCTAGGATAAAAATGGAGATGGAAGAACGATGGACTCAAAATCTAAGTCTAAGTTAGTCAAACTAAAATAAAGTCATAAATCAAAATCAATGTTTACATGATCAAATAGAAAAGAAAATATAGGAGTACTTGGCCAACACAAAGTGCATTCTTTTAGCCTTAGCAAAGAACCAAGTGAGCAACCACATGTATATATAAAGTAGCAAAATTAGTAGCAAATCAATGGCGATGTTGTGAAACTATTTGGACCACCAACATGTTAGATATAACGGCTAGACCTCAGTAACCGAACATGGAAGAAAATCCAAACTTGATGACGATACCAAGGTACGATATTTGTTAATGAGGTTCAGCCGAAGTCTACATCCTTAGAGCACTGATTACAGGCGCTCTTCCCTGATCCTACATAAGTACACTGTATCCAGGTATTCATGACCATCGACCAGCGAGACCGGCTAGACGGCCAGTCGTACCCACACCTATGCTACAGTCGCTATGCGGTTACAATAGGTCCGTCTCTTTATTAATGATTTCATTTTTTGTTTGCGGGTTTCTAGTCCGTGCTAAGTATTTATGCTTTATTTATTATGGCTACTCTGTTTATATTGAGTAAGTTAGAGTAGTAATACTGAGCGTCGGTGTGATGCCTAGGTTCGATGTTATCTAGGAATGTGGGTAGATTAACGGGGAACCCTAGGCGATAGGTGGTGAAAGCCCTATCCGTTCTTTGTAGTTGGCCACGTTAGGTCTAGGTAGTAAGTGACCCGAAGGCAGTTAGTTTCACCCCCTTCTTATCCCTTTCCGTGGTGAATGCTGCTATGCCCCAAAGTGAACAAGAATAGATTTAAGGTTTTGAGTTTTTGTTCTTTTAGAACCTTGAAGATTAACTCAAGATGGTGACGGCTCTTGAGTTAATCCTCTACCCGAGCAATCGATGTTTGCAGTTAGCAACGCTTGGCATATATGTTTGGCTTGACCTTTTACCCGAGATTCATTTGCTCTGCTCGGTACCCTCTCGGCTAATTCTTTCTTTTCTATATTTTATTCGGTATGGTTGTTTATCGGTATGATCATAGTCTTTCTTGCAATATCTTTTATTCGTATTTGGAATAGTCAGTAGTATGTAGATATTTGATAACTTGATATTTCTATCTCAACTGTTCTCCGTGGAAAATTGATACCCTCTAATACTCCGAGGTAAAATGCTAGAACAGTAATTCCATACGCTTACAAAACCTTTTTATGAGGGCATAGGAAATACCAACGATTCTGCAATAAGGCCACGGCATCACCAAACACCTTTTAGAAATAGTAAGTACCATTTGTGACATCATTTAGTTTTTTCAGTATTGAGCACTGACAAGTTAAATGATGTCTGTATGTAGTGGGAAGAACTGCTGAGATCTATGACAGAGGTAGAGTGGAGGCAGAGCCAGTATGTGCCAACAACAGAGGAAATACATGGGAAGTACAATTGTGAGATTTGCATTGGGTCGGGTCCCATTGTGCTCCAACACTGATATTTTGTTGGCCCATATTAAGCTCCTAGATTCTGTTGTAACAAGCGAAGAATGCAACGAGTTATTCAGGCTAATAAGCACTTGTAACTGCTACGCATTATTTGGCATTTCGATATACGCCACGTGTTGACGATTTAAATCTGAGCAATATATTCTGCTGATGTCATTGGTCTGTCTGTGTCTAGATGCTCGCGGTGCGCTGCAATGTTGACATTGATGCATTGGTAAGCTTGTGTCTCGTTTCGTTTGTTCATGTCTCCTGCGTCCTGACTCCTGGTATTTAGCAAATCAGAGTTAGTTGAGAACTAATAATACTACTAGTCTATTCACCTCTCTTAATTGTATTATACCAGCCTCCTCTACATAAGCATAATTAATTAACAGCAGCAGTTGTTGTAGTTGTAGTACTCGTCATCTTTTGCCTTTTGGGCTGAGCTGTGAGGGAGCATCTTAGCAAAAGGCCTGCGAGAGATGGGCTCCATGCATGGCACCCCCTCTTTAGCTTTGCAGCATCTTGCACTGCAGCGCCAACCTTAGAACTCCTTTGGAACGGAGAAAAAACACACGATTTTTAGAGGATTAAAACCCTATAGAAAAATTTCCTATGGTATTCTTTGGAACAAGGGAATAGAGATGCAAAATTTCTAAGGATTGCTTTCCTAAGTCCAATGCACACTATCTCTTTTCCTTTGCTACTTCTCTACTCTCTCTTCCACATGAGCTCAAACCTTTTGTTTTATTTTTCTTTGCTAAGTCCAATACACACTCGCTCTTTGATCTTTCTCTACTCTCTTCCTTCCACATGCAATTTGTTTCAATTCATATGAACCATCCAAACACATTATCTCTAGTGTTCATTTGTTTTTAAATCTTGTAGCATTATTGCATAGCATGTGGTAATCTATTTCTATGTTTTTTTTCTGTATTTTGAAAATCCTGCGTTCTAAAGGAGCCCTTAATCTGTTCACTTGGCGCTGACATGGTATAACTGTGTATTCTTTTCACAAGAGGTAACATTTCTATCCCTTGGATTTGCAAAATGCACCCTAAGGATATTTTGTTTCCTTTGGATTGCTTCAACAACCCAATATAAAGCTATAGGGAACCCATGGAATTCTAGTAGTGTGGTGTCTCCTCTCCCATTGATCACTGATCCAGTCAGGCGAGCAGTGAGCAAGCAGCCCACGGTAAGCCCTTTTCCTTTTCCTTGATCTCTTGTGATATGTGCACTTGTTTACATAATTGCAATCATACAATGCATTTTAGTCTACCATAGAAAAGCAAATTCAGTTGTTGATTATTTTGACATTCTTCGTTACTCGTCTAATCATAGAGTTAATAGAAATGGTGAAAATAATTAATCACAATTATTTTTCAAGTAAGAGAAATAGTGCTCCCATTGAGGATAATAATGTGAATGGATCAAAGAAGCCTCCTACTCGTACAACACTGGAATATAAATCGCATTATATGATTTTTTATCACAAATTTTGATAATTTTAGTGTAGATAGAGCTTTTTACATATATTTATGGGCTTTGAGGAACACATGACGTACTAATAAAAGATAATTTCTTTTGATTTAGTTGTATTTTTCGACAGTATTGTCTGTAAGTAGCTTGTTTGTACAAGTTTGTTGTCCTCTGGCACTCTCTTATATTTAGTCCTACATTCGCCACTGCATGCATGATCAGCATCAGCGCAAATTATGCAGTGCATGAAGCAGAGAAGCAGTGGACTGTAGTAGTAGCAGTGCGAGTGAGTGAGGCCTTGCATGTCCTTCCATTCGATCGATCTGTTGTGCAGCGTCAGCACGTACAGACACTACTAGAATCTGTGAAGTTCCCTAGTGCCAGAAAAACTTGTGAAATAAAGAAAAACTCTCAGGAAAACTTTCCTGAAGGACAACACTTGCGAAAGTTCACTCAGCGTAGATTACTCGGAAAACCATAGGTTTTCCGAGTTTTTACACGTACACTCGGCAATCACAAGTCTCCTGAATGTTATACATATATTAGGGGAAGAATGTATACACGGGAATACAATACCACATGTCAGTCTGCAAGCCACAATGAGCACACTCAGGAAAGAATTTGCACACAGACAGTGTTATCCTAAACGCTAAACGGTAAACAGTCGGTCACTTGCCGTTTAGCCCATTATTCGGGCAAAACGGGTGCTTAAACGGAAAAACGGTCGTTTAAACGGTCAAAACAACCGATTAAACGGAAACGGTGTACCACTGTGTAGCGTTTAAACGATGTGTAAACGGGCTAAACAACCGTTTAGGCAAACAGTGCACACAGGAAAGCAGTAATTATATGAAGATTTCAATGTTTTTCACATATATTTAATGGTTGCAATTTTTAAAATTGAAGCGATACTTATACGAAGATTTCAATGTTTTTCACATATGAATGACATACACATTCATTCAGATATAGACGAGAGAAACAACCACAAGTCAGGTAGGCTCCCAGCCACACCATTGCATTTCACCACTTGAAACAAAGCACAAACATTGTATATTACAAAAGACCTTCAGCAACCGTTATGCATTTAAAGGCAAAACATGGATGACTAATACAATAGGATGGTTTCACTTGCTCAAGTCATTCAAAAATATGCCACCCAACGCATCCAACACTTCCAAGTAGTACAACAAAATAGTTGTTTAACAAATTAGGTAAATATGGAGTATATGTACACGTCGAGAGGTTTCATAGGAGATAATCCATGTCCTGTATTTAGTGCCCAGCTGCAAAGGATCATTAACAAACCGTTTAGTGCTAGAGATCATTTTGATTAAAGGAGCTTGCAAATGAATTTTTATAGTCCTGTTGTTGGTCATTTGAGAATACTGCAGTCAGATGCTAGATATAATAATAGTTGGTAAGCATCTAACTAATATATAGTTAAGAAAAATGTATGTTTAATATTTTTGAGTTGGTACTATATCTATAAATGTGGAAGGATGAAATATCAACAAACTGAAAAATGGAGAATGTGTAGCAATGACTTACATCTTCCGGCGACAAACTAAAGTGGTCCATTTAGACTAGTTTCATCTACATGGTCCTGGAATTGGCTGCCAACAAGTGCAGCATCTCTAGCCTGACCATCTATAGCAGTGCATGCTGCCATTGATACCACTGTTCCCTGTGTTTTGTTTTTAGAGCTGATGAGATCGATCAAATTATGTGAAAATGGACTCCAAGTTCTATCAAACAGTGATGAGTTGTCTAACCTCATTAGATGCTACATCAAGTGGCCCCTCTGTTGGAGTCATGGCATTAAGCCGATAATTCATAGACTGTAAATTTATAAATTACCATAGGTTAGCCTTAGGAATACTATTTGCTTGAAAGTAATATTCTAATGACCGAATTCTTCATGAAAATTTTACCAACAAGAACTAGGCGATCTTTTAAGTGGACACAATTGCTATGTTTTTTGGGTAGTTACATGCTCATGTTCATGCATTTATGATCTAATAAAATTAGTATAAGAGCATACAACTAACCTGTAGCATTTGTTCCATGCTTCCTGCTGGAGCTTTGCCTCCACGTCATTCACCCTATCATTACTTGTTCGCAGTCGTACTGCAGGACGTTCATCATCTGATAACCGAGAACTAGATGCTAATATAGCCATTGGCCATGATAAAGCGGCCATGTTTCTTACCCTTTCCAGCCTTATAGACAGCAACTGGATCAACGGGTTCTTCCATCACATTAAACTCTGGACCATTGCGCTCAATAGCAGCCTCAGTATAATAATGCAGATTCAATATAGTAATGCAAATGAAGCATCAGGTATCTTCCTGGTCACCCTTCTTTGCCACTAAGAAATCTTCTACGTGAGAGACAGATCGAAGGTAGTGATTATTATACATAATATATAGTGTACAGCATGAAGATATCGACTTACCAGATTTTTTGTGCAAACGTGCCATGGAGGAGCTGCCTTGGCGATGTTCAACACCATCCATCATCAGCCTACGTTCTCTAGCAGCAAGATCCTTCCTTCTTTTCTTCGTTGCACTACTTTAATTCCACAATCTGAACCCATGCCTCTGGGAATCTATGGCACCACCATGGCATCATCTGAATTTAAGCAAGTGTTCAATAATAATAATAATAGAGTTAAAAGTGTTCAATAATAATATCAGAGTTAATCAAAATGAAAGGCACATGTTTTACATATTACCTGTATGTACTCATCCACCTCAAGAGATGTTTGGCAAGCTTCAGATCTATACATTTGCCTTTTAATCACCTTTTTGTAGTAAGTGATGACAGCTTGGATGCGTGCTTCATATATCATCTGCGGGATTAACTTGCGCACTACTCTCCTCTAGAGGCCCGTGCTTCCACTGCCATTATATTAGCTGAAACCGATGGCCACAACAACACTGAATTTTCTGGCATGCACAGTATTCGCCATACCGTTTGGGTTACCGCCCCTCACGGTATGACGATTACCGCGCATTCAAAATTACACGAATTTCATCAATAAAATTTGAATTTAAAATTTTTAAATCTTACGATAAGGTAGCGTGATATGAAAACGTAGTATGAAGCTAAAAAGAAAAAAAATACGGAGACAATTGTAAATCGTAGTAAAAATTCTAAAAAAAATAGAAAATTTAGAAAAAAATTATGGATATCTCTAGAAAAATAATATAATATTACATAACTTTTTTGCATAACCCTTGCTATTATTTTTACACTTAAATAAAGTACAAATTATATCACAACCCATCTCTTATTTTTTAATTTCGATGGAGCTCCAAAATATGAAGTAAACTTCGTTATTTTTACAAACTTTCTTCACCATAACCAAACCACTGGTAACCAATACCGTACTCCGGCGGTTTGGCCGGTAACCGCGCGGTTACCGGTGGTTTGGCTTACCCTGGGCATGCATCATTTTTTTAGATAATGGATAATCCGGCTTTTAATTCAACAGAAGCTACAACCATTTATTATAGAGTTGTTGATTAAACCAAACACAAATGACCGTATAAAAGATAACAAGAAAATATTCTTGGACCACACCAACCAAATGAAGAAAGATACTTCTCACTCTCTCTGTCGCATAATAGTAGTAACTTTCTTTTTTTTTTTTTGAGAAAATTAAGGATGGGGTGAGAAGTAGTTATGATTGGTTGAGATGAGGAGGTAGTTAAAAAAAAAGTAACACAGGGATGATTGTGATTGATTGATAAGTAAAAAAGTAATAGTATTTTAGGACAAATTCAAATAACAAAAATAATAATATTATATAACGAAGAAAGTATTTAGAAAGTGATTTTATTACCAAATCTCCGTTCAAAGTTGCCACGCATCACTGACACTTATTCAGTTGCCAACGAGGAAAAGGCGGTGGGACCCACACGCAGCAGCTATGCGAGTGTTCGATTGGATTAAGTCCGATCCGTAATTTAATTATGCTGTCCCTTGTCCTTAAGTAGAGCAGCAGCTACGATCAGGCAACCCAAACAAGGCATGTACATCCGTCCTCCAACGCACCAAATTAATCAAGGCACCATGGACTGCGTCTTCTCGCCTGACGACGACGTCCTCCACCGCCTGCCGCCACGCTGCCTCGCTGCGTTTGCCAGGTGTGGCGTGTTAGGAAACTTACAGAGCCATCCAAGATCGGCGACACCCGATGGTTGCGCCGACGCCAGATCGTCGGGATCGGCGGCCACGACGACACTGGATTGGCCACCTCTGAAGATCGGGAGAGGCTGATCCTCACAACAACCCATGGCGACGTCGTCACACTCTACTGCAGGAGCCGCCGCCAATCCGCTCCAAGGCCATCCGGTGTCTGAAAAACTTGGGAAGGCCAACCATGCTCTCTGGAAGGCACAGATCAGTGCAGCCGTGCGTGACACACGCCTCCAAGGCCATCTAACCGGCGCAAGCATAGCTCCAGACACCGAGATCACAACCACCGTTGATGGGAAAACAACGAAGAAGCCGAACCCAGCATTCAAAGATTGGGAAGCCTCGGATCAACAAGTCCTAGGCTATCTTCTATCATCCCTAACACGCGATGTCCTTATTCAAGTCGTAATGTGTTCAACCGTGGCTGAAGCATGGGGAGTCATCGAACAGATGTATTTCTCCCATACGCGAGCAAGGTCGGTGAATACTCGCATCGCCCTCACAACAAACAAAAAAGGTAACATGTCAATTACATAATATTTTGCTAAGATGAAAGCCCTAGGTGATGAGATGGGAGCCGGTGGGCATCCGCTAGAAGATGAAGATCTCGTCCAGTATATCATCACTGGCCTTGATGAAGACTTCAGCCCGATGGTTTCTGCCATATGCGCAAGGATGGAACCAATCTCGGATGGGGAGCTGTACTCACAGCTTTTCAATTTTGAGACCCACCTCGCACTTTATCGAGGAACCCAAGACAACAATGTCAATCTTGCCAACCGGAACAACAACACACAGGTGGTCGTGGAGGCGGCCGAGGTGCATCACAATTACATGGTCATGGGCGCGGCAACTCTAGTGGTGGCTGTGGTCATGGGCGCACATCTGGAGGAGTTGACAAGCGTCCTACCTACCAAGTATGCTTCAAGAAAGGACACACAACCACAGATTGCTGGCACATGTATGATGAGGATTATATTCCTGACGATAGGCATGTTGCAGCAGCAGCCGCCAACTCCTCCTACGGTGTGGACACCAACTGGTACATTGATATTGGAGCCACAGATTACATCATAGGAGAACTGGAGAAACTCACTGTGAAAGAGAAGTACAATGGGCACGATCAGATCCACACAGCAAGTGGAGCAGGTATGGTTATTAGCTACATTGGTCATACCACTGTTCATACTCCTTGTCGCAATATTCATCTTAAAAATGTTCTGTATGTTCCCCAGGCTAAGAAAAGTTTAATCTCTGCTCATTGATTGATTGCTGATAACTATGCTTTTCTTGAACTTCATAAACATTATTTTTCTATCAAGAATCGAGCCACCAGGAACACACTTCTTAGAGGGAGAGCTCGCAATGGTCTCTATCATCTTCCCAAATCCACCTTCAAGCAAGCTCATGGTGTCTCCTGGCTTCCCCTGTCCTAGTGGCACAGCCGGCTAGGTCATCCCTCCTCCTCCATCGAGTCAGTTTGTAATGCTTGTCAACAAGCAAAAAGTCATCAATTACCTTTCCCTATATCATCTATTGTTTCACACCATCCTCTTGAACTAGTGTTTTCTGATGTGTGGGGGTCCTACCCCTAAGTCTATTGGGAGAAAGAAATATTATGTGAGTTTTATTGATGATTTTAGCAAGTTCACCTGGATTTATCTTTTGCATCATAAGTCCCAAGTCTTTGACAAGTTTAAGGAATTTCAGTGTATGGTGGAAAGGTTATTTGACAAAAAAAAAATCCTCGCTATGCAAACTAATTGTGGAGGGGAGTATTAGAAACTTAATTCCTTCTTTTTGGATATTGGAATTGTTCATTATGTCTCATGCCCTCATACACACCAACAAAATGGGTCTGCTGAGAGAAAACATCGTCACATAGTAGAGGTTGGTCTCTCTCTTGTCTCACGCCACAATGCCTTTAAAATTCTAGGATGAAGCCTTCCAAGCTGCCACATATCTCATTAACCGAGTTCCTAATAGGGTGATCCAAAATAGTACACCTTTAGAGAAACTGTTCCATAAAAAACCTGACTATTCTTCCTTGAGAATCTTTGGTTGTGCTTGTTGGCCAAATTTGTGCCCGTACAATCAACACAAAACTCCAATTCAGATCCAAAAGGTGTGTATTCCTTGGCTTCAGCACTATGCACAAAGGCTTTAAGTGTCTCGATGTTTTCATTGGTCGGGTTTATATATCTAGAGATGCGGTGTTCGATGAGAATATTTTTCCGTCTGCTGAACTTCACTCCCGGTGCTAGACTCCAGTCTTAGATCCTCCTTCTACCGCCATCTCTAATTAATCAAGCTAGGGCTAGTGGGGATGAACATGTATGTCACCATATGGCTGAACCAGTAACTGCTAATTTGTCAAACAATTTTAATGAGCAAAATCAAGATGATATAGGAAATCCCGTGGCCACAGAAGATCATGCAGCCATAGAAACCGGAGAAGATGTTGAGCAGATCTCGGGATCAGAGATGCCCTCGCCTGATGCGCTGCAACAACGGCCGCAGGCTCTACACCGCTCCGCGCGTGACACGAGGCCTGAGCGCTCGTCTCCATCCGGTGCAAACCGCGCCCGTGCTGCGGGCCCCACCCCATGGGCACACTCCACGCGGACTCCAGGGGGACAAGGCAGCAGCAGACGCAGTGCAATCAATCCCCTCACCTGTTCGATCAACAGCACCAGTAGTACCAGGATGAAGGATGCCGTTGATGTCACTGATCCTGATGCTACCGATGATGATGTTACAAATGTTGCTCAGGTACTTGATTTAGGTACTGCACCGTCCAATACTATACCACATACGAGACTGCAGAGTGGAATACGCAAGGAAAAAAAAAAATACTGATGGTACTATCAAATACTCTTGTTTTACTTCTAGTGGTGAACCGACCAATGATGCTGAAGCCCTTAGAAAAAAAAAACTAGAAATCAATCATGGACTGTGAATATGATGCTTTAGTTAAGAATAATACTTGGCATCTAGTCCCGCCACATAACGGCCGCAATGTTATTGGCTGTAAATAGGTGTATAAGATTAAAAGGAAGATAGATAGAACACTGGATAGGTACAAAACTCGTCTGGTGGCCAAAGGCTTTAAATAAAGGTATGGTACGAAGACACTTTCAGTCTAGTTGTCAAGGCTGCCATGATCAGAATAATTTTATCTATAGCTGTTTCTAAAGGCTGGAACCTTAGACAGCTAGATGTGTAAAATGCTTTTCTTCATGGGTACCTTGAAGAAGAAATGTACATATATCAACCGTCTGGTTTTGAAGATCCCGACAAGCCACATTACATTTGCAAGCTGGATAAGGCGTTGTATGGACTAAAACGAACACCAAGGGCTTGGTTTGCTAGGTTAAGTAAGAAACTTGTTGACCTTGGTTTAAAACCCTCTAGAGCAGACACTTCATTGTTCTTTTTGAATAAGGGTAATATAACTATCTTTGTTTTAGTCTATATGGATGATATAATTGTGGCCAGCTCTTTAGACCAGGCGACAACTGCTCTACTGAAGGATCTGAAAGGAGAATTTGCACTCAAAGATCTCGGTGAGCTTTACTATTTTCTTGGTATAGAGGTGAATAAGGTACATAATGGAATTGTTTTGACTCAAGACAAATATGCTACCGATTTGTTAAAAGGGTGAATATGGGGAATTGCAAACTGGTTAATACACCTCTATCAGTAAGTGAAAAATTGTCTTTACATGAAGGATCTCCGTTAGGTCAGCATGATGCAACACAATATAGGAGTATTGTTGGTGCATTACAGTATTTGACTTTGACTAGACCGGATATATCCTTTGCTGTTAATAAAGTCTGTCAGTTTCTTCTTGCTCCTACTACCACACATTGGGCTGTAGTACAAAAAATTCTTAGGTATCTGAAGCAGTCCACGGAACTTGGACTTGGGATTCACAAGTCGAGTTCTACTCTAGTCAGTGGATTCTCTGATGCGGATTGGGCTGGCAGTATGGATGATAGAAGATCAACTGGGGGTTTTGCAGTTTTCTTAGGATCAAATCTTGTGTCTTGGAGTGTTAGGAAGCAAGCCACGGTTTCAAGATCAAGTACTGAGGCTAAATATAAAGCAATTGCTAATGCAACAGCAGAGACAATGTGGGTTTAGACTCTTCTTGCAGAATTGGGGATTAAAAGTCCTCCGGCAGCCAAGATTTGGTGTGACAATCTTGGGGCTAAATATCTATCAGCAAATCCTGTGTTCCATGCCAGAACGAAGTATATAGAAGTTGACTATCACTTTGTCAGAGAGCGGGTAAGTCGTAAACTCTTAGAAATTGATTTTGTTTCTTCTGATGATCAAGTTGCAGATGAATTTACTAAAGCACTATTGGCAAGGCTTATGGAAAATCTCAAGAACAATCTTAACCTAACGAGGTTATGATTGAGAGGGACTGTTAGGAAAGGCCCATGTCCCTGCGCTAGCAGCCCAAGATGGAATCAACTAGAGATGAATTTGTTTCAGGTTTGGATAGATAACTTTCTCTGTAAAACAGTCCGGCTCCTGAACTGAGTTGGACTCCTGTAATGCCACGATCGGGGCTTTTCCAATCCATATAAACACGAAGCCGTCCACGAGACAAAGTGCAACGTTTCTCTGCAAACTTACATGGCGTACCGTACATCGTCGATGACCACTCCCTTATGTAGGTGACCGCTATCCTCCTCAACTCAGTCCACGGCCTCTTCGTCCTTCTCAACACATCTGATCTTCAAGGCTTCTTTGCCCGCCCCTCGCCGGTAGGCCCCACCACCCTTGGCCTTGACCTTGACTACCTTGACGCCGACTATAACTTCGATTATCTCAACATTAACGACCACTACAACACGGTCTCCTCTTATTCGACCAGCATGTCATCAACCCGGCCACACGTCAGTGGACACGTCTACCATAGTCATACTATGTGAGTGATATTACTATGTGGGAGATAATATATTATGCACTTTTTTTTTGCATCTCGGTGGAAATGGTTAAAAAAAATAATATACTATGAGAGAGATATTACTCTTCAAAGGCTGGGTTTTAAAGTTTAATTCTATACATGCAGTTATGCTATAGCAATAATGTTACTTACCTGTTGAGTGTTACTATAATGTTACTTGCCTTGCACCGTAAGGTTTTCTTTTCTTTTCTTTTAAGTAACCCAAAGAGTACGGGAAAAAGTAGAGATAGGGGTCAAACCCCTGGGCGGACTTTCTCCATCTTCCTGCTCCAGTCCACTCCATCCTGAAAACAATATGTTGTGCAGTAGCACGCTTCAAGATGTACAGCTGCACTGGTGTTCACGTGCAGTAACACAGATGTGAAAATGCAGTAACATGATCTGTAAGGTATAGTAACATCAGTGTTACTGTGTATAATATGACATTAGTAATATTATTATTCTTATGCAGTAACTTGTCCCTTTACCATGTTTATCATTCTTATGATAAAGAAATATAAAGTAAACAACAATAGTCAATCATAAAGATTTGCATGATCAATTGGCTAGAATAGCTAACTATAGAGTAGGAGGTCATGGGTTGAAGGGGGAGGAGGGGAGCCGCGAGCGCAGGAAGGGAGAGGGTTAGGCTATCGGGTTAGAGAATAGGAAGGGGGTGTAAAGTAACTATTCTATGGAGAGGTGTTATATATATATATATATATATATATATATATATAGATGGGCTACTGTGCTTCGCGAAGCAAGGATTGCCTCGTGCTTCGCGACCGTTATTACAAATTAGAAGTTTAAATGAGCGATCCAAACCGTTCATCATGATCTCCATATTGAAACAAGGTTGGAGACCAAATTTTATATTTTTTGAAAATTTTTTATTATTTTAAGAGGGGTACAAATTTATAGGTTTTGGATGGTTTTGAAGTCTTTAGATTAACAAGATTTCATACCTATCTAAAAACTAGTAAAAAATTTTCAAAAAATATAAAATTTGGTCTCCAACCTTGTTTCAATATGGAGATCATGATGAACGGTTTGGATCGCTCATTTAAACTTCTAATTTGTAGCAATGGTCGTGAAGCACGGGGCAATCCGTGCTTCGCGAAGCATAGTAGCCCATCTATATATATATATATATATATATATATATATATATATATATATATATATATATATATATATATATATATATATATATATATATATATATGGAACGATTCCGTTCGTTCATCTCAATCGCACGTCCGATTTTTTTTAAGTTTCCCTCTCTGTTTTTTTCTCTCTTCCTTTGTTTCCATTTCGTTCTGTTACAGACTCATATACATCCATATCCATATCCATATAAACTCCCCCGGACTCCTCGACCGTCCCTCCCCTTCCCTACGCCCGATTCAATCTAAGTCAAAATCGAATAATAGACGTCCGATTCAGTATAAATCAAAAACGAATCGAATCGAAACCGATCCAAACCAACACAAACATGAGCTGATCAAACAGTAGCTGGTTCCTCAACCGGCGTAGTAGCGGGCCTCACCTTGGGCGGGTGCCCACGGCCGCGCTTGCCAGGCAGCGCAGCGCTGGCCTCAGAAGTAGCAGGAGCGCCAATGGGGGCTTCCTGGTCGACCTTGGCCTTTTTGGGCGGGCGGCTGCACACACGGGGCATGCCACTGGTGGCCTTAGCGACCGCCTCGGCGATGTGGTCCTTGGGCTTAGGCGGGCGGCCGCGGGGGCGTGGTGGGGAGGCCAGGTCCCGCGTCGCCGCAACGGGGGCAGCGGCGGGTCCTCCTCGACCGCCATGGTCAACGGGTCCTCCTCGGTCGCCATGGCCGTCACAGGGTGGTAGCAAGTGCAGGTGTGGAGGTAGGGAGGAGTGTGAGGTGTGTGAAGTGGGGAAAAAATTTCGATTTGGATCCAGGGAAGAGGACGAGGGGGAGAGTAGTAGATAAGAGCTGGGTGCGTATATACGCGGAAGCGTTCCACGCACGCCCACTGACATGTGGGGCAATGTAGAGCCACCTATGACCGGGCCCTCCTATCGGTGAGTGTAGGTGAAGTCGTGGGTGGTGAGTTGGAGCATTTAAGGATTACGGTGGAGGGGGGGTTGTTTTTTTGAATTTTTTTGACCGGCTTGTGCGGTGCATGTTGGCAGGAATGGACGGCGGGATCAGCGACGTGTTGGGATTAGAGGGCATGAGAGGTAGCGACATGCGGGCGCGTGGATCGATGACGTGACGGTGAGCGAGGCCGCGTGGCCGTGTGGGGGACGTGGCTTTGCATCCATTGGAAATGACCGACCTGCCCATGGAGTTTTGTCACCCCCTAAACTGATCTTCCGTGAAGGACGAGTCCGGACCGTACAATTAACCTGCAAATCTATACTAGTCCCAGGAATATAGTGCTGGCACAACAGGCGATGGAACCATCATGGCACAACTTGTCTTTATTAAAAGACATAGTCTTACATCCAAGTTGGAACTGCGGACATACCCTGAGTTCACAACGATATATTAGCAAAAGAGCGGAAACAGAAACTAGCCCAAAGCCACAAGCGTGACTCGGGAACTAAGCCGAAACCCTAAAACTCCTCCAAGCCAGCCTGCTCCTGGAAGAACTTCTCGTCAGTTGGATCTAGCCCATCTTCCAGCACTGGAGGGAAATAGATACATATATATATAGAGCAAGGGTGAGTACTAGCGTACTCAATAAGTCATAGGAGCTTAGGTGCTAATGCAAGCTTCAAAGGACGGCTGCTTGTTTTATAATTCTTTCCATTTAAATTCCTTTTAGAATGGTCTAAGTGTGTGCTTTTTAACAATCAAGGCAAGATGCAGTCTCGCCCGAATCGGAGTTATTTGTATCAATCTTTGATTCGGCGCAACTTGTAAGAGTTGGCCTCTGGGGCCAGCTCCAACAGCTGATCCAACATCATAGGGCCCACAGCCCGGCTGTCCTTGACAGCATCACACTAGTTCCGAAATCGGATTCCCAATCCGCAAACATCATTCGCAAATAGTAGTCAAACAAAACTACGCTAAGGAATCACCTCACATCCGCCCATGACCGCGGGCACGGCTGTTTAAACAGTTTAAACCTCTGCAAAGGGGGTACACTTTACCCATATGACGCGACTTACCCTATCACCCAGCTCACGAATGAACAAACACGACTGGTGACTAGGGGTTTTCGCGACAAGGCATTTCTGGAGTTGTTCGCACCAAAAACCACCGGGTGTGCCAAGAAGCTTGTTGATGATCTGGTTTGATGCGATTGAACATACGAAGGCCTGGGAGATCTGCTTAGCTCCAGTGCAGGTCCTAAAATATTTGAGGTTCGTAGGCGTGCCAGTCAATTTGACCCAGCAATTGACAAGGAGAATATTAGCTCAGGGATTCGATCGGCCAATAAGAATCCTGCTAGCCGATTGCCGAAGGAATGCTTGAGCATCGGCTGAAAGCCGATGATAAAACTTTGTCCGGGCCCCAGCTGTCCGCGCCCGGGTCTCGTGCCCGTGTCCTCGCTCCCGGGTCCTCGCTTGTGCTCGTGCCCGGGTCAGCAGCAATTGCACATCGGCTATCGGCCGATACGGACTGATGTAGGCTCCTTGTAGCCGATGGCCGATGGCACCTGTGTATCGGCTAGGAAACCGATAACGCTATAAGCAAATAGATAAGCTGTCAGTATAACATGTGCATCGGCTAGAAGCCGATGATAAAATAGATAGGCAGAATAGTAAGCTAGCCGACTGCCAAGGAAACACATGTGCATCGGCTAGAAAACCGATGATAATATAGATGACCAAAATAGTAAAGATAATACAGTCGGCTTTATAAAAGATAACCTATCGGCTAAGCACTCCGATAGAACGTCGCATATACACCGATCGGCTCGACAAGGATAAATCTATTATTATCAATCTAGTAGTTCAGACCTAACTGATGCAACACAGATTAATAATAATAAAGGAACCTCAACAAGCCGATAGATCTAATGCAACTGTGATGTAATAAGATAACTTATCGGCTATACATTCCGATAAGACGCTTGCGCAAAAACCATCAACCTAGCAGGAACGATTTATCGCTGGCAGCTCAGTAGGTCGGACCCAACCGATGCAGCACGAACTGATGATAAATCGCCCCCAGTAAGCTGATAAGATCTACGCACGCGTGATGTGGTATACCTGATCGGCCTAAGAGGTCGGACCGAACCGATGCAGCCGTAGACAGGGCAGATATACCTGGGTAAGGGGTGACGAGTCTTACCCTCTCGCAGGAGTTCGGACCTAACCGATGCAGCCCCGCTCGAGAAGCAAGAACCCGTCGAAAGGTTGGCGATGCGCCGAAGTTTAATTGATCTGTGTGGATAGTTTACAAGGTCCCCGGGCATACGTATATATACCCTGAGTTACAAGAGTCCTTATAGGACATGGAACAGGACTTTCCTAACTAGAAAAGGAAAACTAACAGACCTGATCGGACAAGAGATCAGGTTTCCTAAAAGATAAAACTATCTAATAGATAAGATAAATAACTGCCATAACGTGGTCTTCACGATTCCTTCCCAAGCTCGGACTCTTCTGGATTAGTTTCCAATGGCTGATATCGCTTCTTTCCTTAACCGAACATGGTAACGACCCGTACCAAATTTTGGCGTTAACAGGAGTCCACCTAGGTTACCCCATCGCAGCTAGAGGGGTCCACGACCAATCACAGGGTAGGTCCTCGACCATGCTGTACCAGAAACCCAGGAGGCAACCCCAACGCCCTCCCGCACGATCCACAGTCCATTGGCACGTAAGGCGTCCCTGGGTGACTCTTTACTCAGCCAGGAGTTATCCCATATCACCCATGTGGTTGTACTGTCATATGTTCGGATGAAATTCCAGAGGAATCGGTCCTTAGCTGCAGTGCGGGAGACTCGTCCTGCTGGCATGATCCTCGCACCGTGGTTTTTGCAAACCATTTTATTTTCAAGACACCGACCCAGGTGTTGGGTTTTCCAATGTTTCATAAACCCAAATTTTACCCATTGTAGACATTTTTAAATTTGATAGGTGATCATCGGTACCATGCCCGTCAACACGGATACCGGGATCTGTCAAGGAAGGTGACAAGGATGTTTAAGGGATTCACAAGCAATCAAGGAAGTCATACAACAATTGGGTTAGCGGCCCATCGGTCGTCTCACGATCGCGGCCGAGAACTTATTACAGTGTAACCTAGTTTATGCAATTTGTCAAACAAAATACTTAGTTCCGTAATTATGCGCTCGAGATGATCAAAGGTGACTTGCCTTGCTCAAGGCCTGTAGCTTCGTCTTCGAAATCTGCATCCTGAGGCTCCTCGGGTTCTGAAACTACACGCGTCACGAAACAAAACAATAAAAGACTAGTATAATAGTCCTATTACAGATTTCTAAGGGTGCCATCGTAAAGATCTCATTTTTAGAAAATTTCTAGAACTGGAATGGAGTCAATCAGACGATCGGATGAAAAGATATTGATTTTTGATCGTGTCAGACCGAGGTACCCAGTTTACCTCAAGGTTTTGGGAACGACTAGATGAAGCCCTGGGAACCCATCTCAACTTCAGTACCGCATATCACCCTCAAACAGACGGTTAAACAGAAAGAGTAAACCAAATTCTAGAAGACATGTTAAGAGCATGTGCCCTAGACTTCGTAGGGACATGGGACCTTTACCTACCCTACGCCGAATTCTCTTACAATAATAGCTATCAAGCCAGCATCAAGATGGCCCCAAACGAGGCACTATACGGACGCAAGTGTCATACCCCACTCTGTTGGACCGATGTAGGGGGGAACAGATATTTGGACCTGATCTCCTAAGGGATGCCGAAGAAAAAGTAAAGGTAATAAAGGAACATCTGAAAGTCGCCCAATCCCGACAGAAAAGTTATGCCAACAACCGACGCCGCAACCTAGAATTCAAGGTCGGAGACCACGTATACCTAAGGGTATCCCCGTTGCGTGGAATGAAGAGGTTCGGCATGGCATGAAAGTTGGCCCCTAGATTTATTGGTCCCTACCCTATCACCGCCCGACGAGGAGAAGTTGCCTACCAAATACAGTTGCCCAATGAACTTGCAGACACACACAACATATTCCATGTCTCTCAGTTGAAGAAATGCCTTCGTGTACCCGAAGAACAAGTTCCCCTCGAAGGCATCAAGCTAGATAAGAACCTGACGTACAAAGAACGACCAATCCGTATCCTAGAGGAAGCCGAGAGATGCACACGAAGAACCTTGACTAAATTTTACAAAGTGCAATGGAGCAATCACTCAGAGGAGGAAGCCACTTGGGAACGAGAAGACCACCTTCGTGTAGAATACCCTGAGTTGTTCGCTTAGCTTCCGAATCTCGGGTCGAGATTCTCTTTAGGGGGGTAGGTTTGTAATGGTTGCATTTTATTTTGTGCCAAAACTATTTAAAATAAAAATCTAAATTCAAAAGAATGGTTCTTTACTCGAGTTTAGAATTTTGTGCCTATGTGTGATCTCAAATTTCTCCAAAATCAGCCCTAGAACCTCTACAAAAATCCCCTAATTTTTCCTAAAATTTAAAACCCTATTCAAAATCAATTTCCAAAATTCAAATCCTCAAAAACCAAATAAATCTATCTCTGGGAAAAAGGTTAAAAGTCACTGTGCAGCTTGGGCCGCCTCCATCCCTTCTCGGCCTGCCTCCTCTTCTCTCCTTCCGCGACCCGCTTGGCCCAACCAAGAGCGCGCCTAGGATTAAATCCCCACGGGCCCCGCGTGTCGGCGACCCCGCCTCCGCCCGCGCTCTCGGCCGCCCGATGCATACGCGTGGATGGACTGGATCGCCTCTACCGCTCGGACCCACATGTCAGCCGACAACAGTGTCGTCGTCAACCTCCCGCTGCTCGCTCGCTCTCTCTCTTTTCCCGAGCTCTCTCGATTCTTCCTCACCCATACCTCCCTATCTCACCCTTTTTAAGCACCGGCCTCCGTCGTCAACACCGCCGTCCCATCCTCGCGTCACCGCTGGCGAGAAATCCACGCCATCGCCTCGTCCCGAGCGTCGGAGTCAAGAGCAACATGACCACCGCAGCTTTTTCCTCACCGTCGAGCCCCGGAGGTCAAACCGCACGCGCGAGCTCCCCGTTCCATGGCATCGCCATCCTCTTTGCACCCCGTTTTTCCTCTCTGGAGCATGCATGACGCGAGCCACAGCGGCCGCACCATTGTTAAGTCCCGTCGGCCAGCTCGAGCTCCTCCGTCCCTGTTGCCACCGCCATTGACCTCTGTCCGCTAGCGCCCGAGCTCGGCTTTAAGAAGAGCAGCACCCCCCTCCTTCGGCCGCCAAGAAACCAAGCCAAGACCGCCTCGCCGCCGAGCCTCTCTCTCCACCGTGCACTGACCCGAGCCCTGCCACCGTTCCAGAGCCTCTCCGGACGAATCACCGCCACCGCTGAGTTCCTCAAGTCACCGTAAACCTCCTCTGCCACTCCCCGCTGCCGATTAGCCTCAGAATCAAAAACCCCCAAATCCTCCCTCAACTATCCGCCATCGCCGCCGCTTTGATTCTTGCCGTCGACGAAGGTAGAATCCAAATTCCTCCCTCCTTTTCCCTCCTCGCGCATCACCGCACCCAAACCACCCTACCCCGAGCCATTCCGCCATCCTAATGGTTGCTGGCAGTGACCAAACGACCATCGCCGTCGCCGCCGTCTACCCTGGACGACCGTCGCTAACCATCTTCTGCCGCCCGATAGGCCAATCCGAACCGTTCACGTGCTTCCCCGTCTCCTCCGCTCTCCTCCACCGTGTCGTTTGCCGAGCCTCGTCGCCGTCGGCGAGATCGACTCCTGCGATCGTCGGCTGTCAATCTCCACCGAGGTCAGCCCGGTAGTCCATGCCGACGTGGCCCACATCCTAGACCCCGGCCCCACATGTCGGCGTATCCGTTCCCCTCTGACCCACCAGGTCCACACGACAGCGACCCCCCTCCCCTCTGTCTCCTCTCTCCATACTGTTTTGCAGGCCCCACTCGTCAGTCCAATCCTCCCTCTCTTCCTCACTGTTGCACCGGCCTCACGTGTCAGCCACAGTACCTTCTTCTCTCTCTGATCTGAGGGCCCCACCTATCAGCCGGTAAGAAAATTTTCTTTTGTTTTCTTTTTATTCCTTTTCTTTCCTTAAATAATTTTAATCCTTTTAATCCCAAGAAAATGACTCAAACTTTGAAAATCCATAACTTTTAAACCGTAACTCAGTTTGAGCCCATTCAACTCTCAAAATTTTTTAAAAAATGAGATCTACACACTGGCACTATTAGTTGTATGAGATAGGTTCTGATTCTTGGTGTTTTTGCATGTTTTCTTTTCACGACGCATAGAAACCGTTTCCGAGGAGTCGCCGAAGAAAGATTTTGTCAAAGACTCATAGGACCTCGAGCAGGCAAGTCACCCTTGACCATATTGGACCCATGATTTAAAAATTTTATTTTATTTCTAAAAACTTGCATAATTAGAAACACAACTGTTATCGGCCGTGGTTCGTAATCAAATCCGTCTAGCCTAACCTTTTTGCTGCATTTTTACCTGGCTTGAATAAATTGTTGCCCTGTCCTTTGTAACCCCTTCATCCTGGTACTCGTACTTGAGTATGAATATCGATGACCCTATTTTACCTAAACTAAAAATACGACGATGGGAAAAAACTAGGGTTTTAAGTAAAATGACTTTTTAAACCTCGACACCCTTGGTCGAGAGTTTGCGAAATAAAATAGCTTTACAAAACTTGGTCATGAGTCGTCGCTGCCTATGTGGCTCCGACTTCCCGTGACATTTAAGGACCGTTTCCTTGAGGAATTGCACTGAGCATATAACAGTGCGACCACACGGGTGGAATGGGACCCCCTGGCCGAGTAACTAGTGTTCCCAGGATCGTTTTCGGTTGCTAATAAATGTGGTAGTGGTTGGGTGCCAAGAGGACGATATACCCCCGTCCCTGAGTACAGGAAATGAGTTCCTGGTACTTGGTTGAGAGAACCCATTTATAGGGCAACGTGCTATCCTGGGAAGGTTCTGAAAAGGCCTTGTCGCGAACCTCCCCGCTTGGCCAGTGTGGGAGTAAGCTCGCGTCATGTAGGAAAAGCGTGCACCCTTTGCAAAGATCGTTAAACTGTTTGAACAGCCGTGCTCATGGTTACGGACGAATGTGAAGTGATTCCTCTAGCATAGATTTTATTTTATAAATATCTGTGCAATTATTTTGTAGGTTGGGAACCATTACCAGAATCGGTCTGTGTGACTGATGGATGGCCTATGTGGCCTGAAACGGGCTTGTGTGACCCGGGGTGTTAGATGACTCCATAGCTGAGTTGTCTGAGTTAAGTGACAAGTTTGTAAAATTAAGAATCCACCTAAATTGAGGTACTAGAGGATGGTACGCTCCGAATCGGAAACTGTGACAAGTCTCAGACTTGTGGAATGGGTTGAGACACGAGTCTCTTCCCGACTAACTTAACTGAGGTGAGTTGTTGCAAAGCAACTCACGGAATGGATTGAAGCGTGAGCTTCTTTCCAACAACTCAAAGAGCACACTTAGAGTTTTGAAAACCACAAAATCTTTGAAAACCACTTTTGCAAAATAACCCTAACCTTCCTTGCTAAACCTTGCATGCCACCTAATTTCCGTGACTTACTGAGTACCTCGTGTACTCACCCTTGCTTACTTTCTCTCAGAAGTCTATGAAGATGAAGACCCCACCCTCAGCCAGTTCTATCAGGATCAAGTTGAGTACGAGGAGTTTTAGGGTTTCGATCTAGGTCCCAAGCTTTGCTTGTGGGTATAGGCCTATCCATGTTTTCCCGCTGCTTACTTTTGCAATGTATCGTTGCATGTCTCGGGTCCTGTTCGAGGCTGCAACTTATGGAAGGACTATGTATGATAAATAAAGCAGGTTTGGCTGTGATCCACTGATATCCTGTATGTACCAGCTGGTCTCCTGGGACTAGTACAGGTATTGTAGGTAACGACGTTCCTTCCCTGTTAACCTGTACGGGTTAACGGGAGAAGGGCGTTACACCGAGGCCGACGCGCGCGCAGGGGATTCAACAGGAATGGGCCAGCCCGAGTGAGGCGGCCCAGTTGGCCAGGGCGGCACGTGTGTGAGACCTGATAGGTGGGCCCCAGCCAGCGAGGAGGGTCTGCTTGTCGGCCCCTTGGTCCACGATGAACGGCCTCACGAATAGGCTGGCGCACCGGGGCGGTGGACGGAGAGCACTTCCGAGGTCAGTGGTACACTGGCTCGGAACGGACCCACGCACAGGCGCAGGGACTTGCTGAGCCACGCACATGGGTGACAGGCACAAAGGCGTCCACACCGTCACGTGCAAGCAAGAGGAGGAAGAAGAACAGTGACCAAATCGAACGGCCAGCGGTGACGGTGATCGTCGGAAGGATTCACCGGGGAAAAGATGGTGACGCGGGCACCGACAGGGAGAGGAGATCACCAGGAGTTAATCCACCAGTTTGGATTCGCCGGGAATGGTTTGATGAAGGAGTATTTTGAGGGCTCACAAAGGTGACGCAAATTTGGGTACTTTGCCCTTGAAGCTCCTGGGGGCGATTCGGTGCGTCGGGGTCTTCTCGACATGGTCCTGAAGAGATTCCCGGAGAGGGAGAGGACGACGGGCGGCGCTACTCAACTAGCGACGTCGTACAGCATGACGGCGAGGCGACGCTCGAGGATGGGACGTCTACGGGGCACCTAACTCCCCCAAGGGAGGCTAGTGGGCGTGCACGAGGATTAGGGGAGGGGCAGAGAGGATGACCAGGAAGGAAATGGCTACCGCAACCGGAGAGGCACAGTGACGAACACCAGTGGCATAAATGTGATCGTTCGTGCCTCGGCGCGAGGGAGGCTGGACAGGGGGAACCGGGTCGTCGATGGCGATCCTCGGGTCCTCACTGGCAGTCCGACGCGAGCAGAGGAGAAAGACGCCGCGGTGTTTGGCGCCGGGGCGGTTCAAATGCGGCGATGGCGATGGAGGTCTGCGAAGAACTAGACGAGAGGAGCGGAGGGAGTATTTATAGGCGCGGCTGGCAGTGAGGCTTCAAGGTGAAGAAAGGGGTGTCTCCCTTCCCAGATTGGCTCGGCTGGCTCGGTCAAAAGGCGGCGTTGGCCCCCTGCCCATCGGCGGTAGCGGCCAACAGAGGGATGGCCGCGGTCGGACTTGAGAGGGAAAAAGGGGCCAAGCGGAAGGAAGAGGAACTAAGGGTTTCCGATTTGAGGTGGAGCCGGGCGGAGAAACGGCTCCAAAATTTGTCGATTTTGCGGCGGTCCCTAGGTGATGCAGGTGGTGACGGAAAAAGGGCGGTCACAGTCGTGCTGGAGTGGAGCGACGGCAGGGCGGTCGCGGCGGCAGAGGGCATGACGGCGGCGTCCTTGCCGGTCGGCGACCGGGCAGGAATCGTGGGCATCCGAGGCAGTCTGGTGGGGATTTGAAAATCGGCGACGGCGTTCGGCCAGCGAGAGAGAGAGAGAGAGAGAGAGAGGGGAACGGGACGCGGGGTGACAAAGCACAGTGTCCGCTCTCTGTTTTTGCCGGGCATCGCTGCGTGGGGAGGTGGCATCTATCGCACCAGGGAAATCGACGGCCGAGGAATGAACACAGTACAGGAACGGGCCGGCAATTTCGGCCCAAAGGAACAGGAAGCTTTCGGAATTTTGTAGAGGTAACAGAATGAATTTTCCTTGGACTTACTTTGAAGGATTTAAATTAGGATGTGGATTTCTCTGTATTTATTGGATTGATTTTTTTTAAAAGAGGGATAGATTTTGGAGTAATTTATTTGGAAGGGTAATATAATTATTTAATTGCGTATTTGGGAGATTTCAAGGATGTCGGAGGATTTTCTCGGAATCGGAACTCAGGAGAAAGAGGGAATTGTAGGTTGCAGGATTCGATCCGAAGGGAGGAAAGATGAGATCTCGGCACACGGCACAACAACAAATAAAACTCGATTTATTTTGCAATTACGGTTTTTATTGAATTAGGTTTACGCCTAAACGCTAGTGCGTTACAATCCAACCCCCCTAACAAGAATCTCGACCCCGAGATTCCGAACCTAAGGGAGCAGCTCCGGAAACTTTGCACGGAGATGATCTTCGCGTTCCCAGGTTGCTTCGTCTTCTGAGTGGTTACTCCACTGAACCTTGTAGAACTTGATCGTCTTTCGGCTGGTGTGTCGTTCCGTATCTTCGAGGATCCGGACCGGATGTTCCTTGTAGGTTAGGTTCTTTTGCAGATCCACAGTTTCAAGGAGCACTTGTTCTTCTGGCACGCGGAGACATTTCTTCAACTGTGACACATGGAACACGTTGTGTACATCGGCCAATCCTTCCGACAGTTCTAGTTGGTAGGCCACTTCGCCACGTCTGGCGGTGATCTGATATGGTCTGATATAACGGGGTGCCAACTTGCCTGACATCCCAAATCTCTTTAAACCACGGAGAGGAGATACCCATAGGTATACATGGTCACCTTTCTCGAACTCGAGACCTCTCCTGCAGTTGTCGGCGTAGCTCTTTTGTCGGGTCTGCGCGATCTTCAATCGTTCTCGGATGATCTTAACTTGTTCTTCAGCGGTTTTAAGTACCTCCGGACCAAACAGTTGTTTCTCTCCCACATCGGTCCAATAGAGAGGGGTACGGCACTTGCGTCCAAACAGTGCTTCGTTTGGGGCCATCTGAATGCTGGATTGATAGCTATTGTTGTACGAGAACTCAGCGTAGGGGAGGCAGCGATCCTAAGTGCCTTCAAAGTCAATCGCACATGCTCTCAGCATATCTTCCAGAATCTGGTTGACGCGTTCTGTCTGACCATCTGTGTGTGGGTGGTAAGCGGTGCTGAAATTTAGATTGGTGCCCAAGGCTTCATGCAGTCGGTGCCTGAATCGGGAGGTGAATTGAGTTCCTCGATCGGATACTATTTTCTTCGGACATCCATATCGGCAAACAACTTATGTCATGTATAAGTCTGCCAATTTCTTCCCATTATATGTGGTCTTGACTGGCACGAAGTGGGCAACCTTAGTGAGGCGATCCACAATGACCCATATGGAGTCGTATCCGCTAGGCATTCTGGGTAAACCAACAATAAAATTCATACCAATTTTTTCCCACTTCCATTCGGGAATTTTGAGCGGTTGTAGGAGACCAGTGAGCACAGTGTCCACTCTCTGTTTTCGCCGGGCATCGCTGCATGGGGAGGTGGCGTCTATCGCACCAGGGAAATCGACGGCCGAGGAATGAACACAGTACAGGAACGGGCTGGCAATTTCGGCCCAAGGGAACAGGAAGCTTTCGGAATTTTTCAGAGATAACAGAATGAATTTTCCTTGGACTTACTTTGAAGGATTTAAATTAGGATGTGGATTTCTCTGTATTTATTGGATTGATTTTTTTTAAAAGAGGGATAGATTTTGGAGTAATTTATTTGGAAGGGTAATATAATTATTTAATTGCGGATTTGGGAGATTTCAAGGATGTCGGAGGATTTTCTTGGAATCGCAACTCAGGAGAAAGGGGGAATCGCAAGTTGTGGGATTCGATCCGACGGGAGGAAAGGTGAGATCTCGGCACACGGCACAACAACAAATAAAACTCGATTTATTTTGTAATTACAGTTTTTATTGAATTAGGTTTAAGCCTAAACGCTAGGACGTTACAAGTTTGGGCTTGTCTGTTAGGCTTAACCCAGGTTCTTGGCTAGAAAAACCGTAGCAAAGCGCATATAGAGAAAGAACAAGAAAAGAAAAGGCCGCCTCGACTTCACTGGCCGCTCTATGGCACGGCTGTGGAATTTTTACTGTTACTAATTTAATTTTTTTTTAAATTTACAAAACTAATTTTCGGTTTGAATCATTTGCAAAACTAGTCTCTTGCCGCCCTGGGCCATGGCGGGATTTAAAAACCGCCGTGGCCCAGGGCGGCGAATGGCATCCCGTCACCCGGGGCTAACGGCTCCGGCGACCGTTAGCCGCGGGGAGGCCACGTGGATTCGCCGCCCTGGGGGACGGCGGCGAATGCCCCCAGGGGGCCGAATGTAAAATTGCATTCGCCGCCCTGGGGGACGGCGGTTTTTAGCATAGTAAACGGACGGTCCGCACAAGGATCGGACCGTCCGAATCCAGGGGGCCGCCTGCAAAAAAAATTTTTCTTTTTTTTTGATATTTTTTTCTCAACTAGCAACACGAGAATAGCAAAATCTCGTGAAGGTGCAGCTTAAACCGATGTAAGATGTGGCCTGTAGAAAATTACGAGTGTGCTTTAAAAACCGTGCTGAAACTTCGGACCTCAAAAACTCAATCTTCCCGGCCGAATTTCGTAAAATTTTTTTGGACAAACCCGACGAAGTTGGGGGAAGCGGATGTAAAATTTTCTGTAGATGTCCGTAGAGTACTTATTTGCCCGATTCCGAGACCGTATGCGAAAGTTATGACTCTTTTAAGGTAGTTAGCGCGCGTTACAACAATTTACCGTCGATTCGGACCGTCCGATCGGTGTGCGGACGGTCCTATGCATTCGCCGCCCTGGGGGAGGGCGGCGAATGCCCCCAGGGGGCCGAGCATTCGCCGCCCTCCCCCAGGGCGGCGAATCCACGTGGCGTCCCCGGGGCTAACGGCGGCCGGCGCCGTTAGCCCCGGGTGACGGAGATGCCATTCGCCGCCCTGGGCCACGGCGGTTTTTAAATCCCGCCGTGGCCCAGGGCGGCAAGAGACTAGTTTTGCAAATGATTCAAACCGAAAATTAGTTTTGTAAATTAAAAAAAAATTAAATTAGTAACAGTAAAAATTCCACGGCTGTGCAGCGCGGCGATGGGCGCGAGCAATGGAAGCAACAGTAGTGCGGCGGCGGCAGGATGTGGATCAGCAGATTAGGCTTGGGAGTGGATTTAGATTGCTTCTATCCTCTTCATATGGGCTGTCTTGGTCTGTTGTTTTAATGGGCTTTTGGATTGGATCGTACCTATAGTTTCTTATAGGGGCTGGCTTAGACTGCATTTCATTAGTAGCTAGCTTCGGGCATCAATAAATACAAGAAGCCAATTCATTATTTTCCTATTGTGTGCATACATATATTTTGGCATCCATCGCTTTTTTTCTAGATATATTGAAAATGAGTTTTTCCTTCTCTTTCAAAGGTATTCAGGACTAAACCAGCCCTAAACCTCATATATATGACATCCATTTAGGGTTTCATGGTGCCCAGAGCTTAAGGTTTGAAATACATAAATTTTGTTCAATTTTTTTAGATTTTTCAACTTCTAGGTATATACTCAGGTGTAACAATTTGATTGATGTTCATAACTTATAACAAAACATCTTAAATTCAAAGTTATTTTACCATCTCATATCACATACCTACTTAATTATACGTTTGAATGATACATACTTAGAATTAAAATTTATGAAAAAAGGTATGTATAAGTTTAAATTCAGTTCAAACTTATTTGAATTAGCTAGTAAACAAGTTAATGTTTATATCTAAAAAGTTTTAAAGATTTTCATACTCATTTAAATTAGGTATATACCCATTGGCACCTAGTTCAGTTACACCCCAAGCATCTCTCTCGATCTGAAAACACTGCAGGGAACTGAACTGATGGACATGCTTTCTCAAAAAAAAAAAAAAAAACTGAAGACGCTTTCACAAAATATTACGGATAATCAGCTTGGGATCTGACGACATCTGTTTTTTTTTTGTGGGGATGCCATCTTAATTTCCGGGAACACAAGTACTATCTGTTATCTTAATTTCTTACAGGTATTATGTGATTAGAGTGGCGCATACACCAACCTGCATTTCTTGAACCACTGCGGCAATTCTCTATTCACTAAACATTCATCTTGAACAAACAGCAATGGAATGCTAGGAAACCTTGGTCAATCACACAAAAACAGATGCTAGTCACTACCAAGTTAATGGTAATCATGCACCCACCCCCCACCAAGAGAAAGTGAGAAACCAAGTTGATTTGACGAAAAAACAAACATGCAACTCACATAATCTGAAATTTATAGACAGATGAGATTGCCAATCTCTTGCACAAATCATATATGTGGTCCATTCACCAAAGAAAGATGTCCTGTGAACTCCCTGTAACCTCTAATTCTAAGTACCAAACAAGGCCGAGATAGCCTTGAATTGACCAACATCACTAAAAATTCCAAAGAAACAAATCAAAGAAAAGAAACTAAGAGACTTGAAACAGAAGATGAATTAACTCGATCGTCATCATTAAGCATCCTTCGGGTTAACCTCTGGCCGTTTAGCCATCTTGACCATGCTGTCCTCCACAACTCCATTGGAGCTCTTGCAGGAGAGCCCAAGCCCAAGCCCAAGCCCGGCCCATGTAAACCGCCTCTTCCCCTTGGGCTCCCGCGCAAAGCCGCCGCCGCCGCCGGTGCTCTTGGTGCAGGCCAGGTACGCTGCCAGGAATGGGTCGTCCTCCGGCCGGACGGCACGGGCCTTGGAGAAGCTCTTGCTTGCCGTCAGCGGCAGCCGCCCCGGAGGCGGCGGCACGGACAGCCGACGCGCCGGCGGCGCCTTCTTGGGGCTCTCCGGCATGTCGTCGTCACGGCCCGTCGAGCCCGGCTTCTGCTTGGACACGCCCAGCTCCTGCTCCCATGAGAACACCACGGTGGCCGGCGCCGGCGCGGCTGCTTCTTCTTCCTGACCCATGCAGAGCAACCACCTCCTGCTTTGACTTGTTGGCTCTAAACAGAGAGAGCGAAAGAGGGGTGTTCTTGGTGTGGTTCTTGGCCGGAGAAAGAGGAGGAATTGAAGAAGAAGAAGAAGAAGAAGAAGACAAGGAGTAGGAGTAGGGAGTTGGTTGGTTTGGAAGAAGGATAGATGAGCAGTGGAGATATTGATGGAGATCGATGGATCATGAATGAATCATGCACACATGCATGCCAATCGTGTGGACTTCAAATGGAGTTTATGCTTTTAATTTTGTTGCAGTTACAGTTTAAGCTTGGAACACGGAAGGCTAACGGATTGGAACGCGTGACTTAATTCCTTTTTTTTTCTTTCCTGTTTGTTATAGCCAACAGCAATATATTGATTGATTGATTGATTTTTTTTCCCCGTGGTTTTGTAACTGTATTTCATTCTTATACGCCTGTGTATAAAATAAAATGGATCATGTACGTATAGCTTGAAGCAAAAAAATACAGAGAGAGCAAGCAAGGATGTTGGAATGGAGAGCAGGGTGTACCTACATTAGCATGAATTAGTTAGGGCAGATGAGCTTCAACAGCGACAGATTGACATTATATGCGTACGAGCAGCCTTTTCTGATTTTCTTATTGACATTGGTTTGTTCTTTCCTTGGTATGTTTCAACAAAAAACATACGCATGTCATCAAGTACAACAAACTGGCGACAATGGTTCATTAGTACGACTGCTATACTTCTATTTGTTCGTTGTTTCGGATTTTATTTTTGAGCAAAACATATCCATTGGAAGGTGGTTGTGTGATCGATTTGAATAACACATCCAAATTTCAATCTAGTGGGGGGAAAATAATAGTAACCAAAATTAACTAGGCCAAGTTGATGTCACTGCATTTGGCCTTTCATAGACCAGATGGCAGGATTTGTTTAGACATGAAACCTCCTATGACCACGTTCCCATCAGTTATTACGGACTTACAGCTTACTACTCCTAAAAAACAATTTCTAGGTATGAAACTGAACAAATTTTATCCAAATTCGTAACCAGAAATTAATTCTTTTATGGGATGCAGAGAGTACAACACAGCAGTCAAAGTAAAGTTCCTGACTTCCAATATACTAGTATAAGTCTTGGGCCTATTATTCCTCTGAAGAAAAATATTTTAGGTCTATTAGGACAGAGTACTGTGTAGTAATTTGATCACGAATATTGTGAATATAAAGTGATGAGATCATCATATACATTTTTTTTTAAAAAAGAAAACATAGTTCAGAAACCTAGGAAAGGAAGCATAGCTGTAGAATGCCAATTGTTTACCCTTCTGTCCGTTACAGACTTAACAGTCAAGCATGCATGTGGTTTTCCGGATCCCAACCATGCATTAATTTTGAAAAGTGTTTTAAAACTGAAGAGTTCATGCTGCTTAATTCGTCGATGGGTTTTGCTAGCTGCTTGTTATATGAAATTGATACTCCAAATTAGTTGTTATGAAGAGCATATATATAAATTACAAAAGATTCTTGCAGGCAATAGCTATCAAGGGGTTGGAAAATCCTTCTCATGTCCATGGTAGGCCATAAAAAACGCCAAACCATCAACATTGACCACTAATGACACTCGGAAGGATGAGCACCAAATGGCCTGGAAAACTACAAAATAGCAACTAATCAGAAATTGGATAGTTCTATCGCCAACAGTTATTTAATGATTTGGAATATTATGCATGCAAAAACAACGCTATCTTAGAGAATTTTTGTCCTTTAATTTCAATACTAGTAAAACGTACTCATCTGACCATGATGTACATATGTTTTAATGCTAGTATATTAGTCGTAAATTAGTCATCTGATTGCAAATGACTATTCCAACGTTGTCATAAATTTGGCCTGTCTTATCATTCTTTTAGTATATATTACATTGTAAAAACTTCTTTTTTTGTTCTTATTCTCTAGTCTCTATCTTTTGTTATGACTTTGTTCTAGTCTCCATACTAAGATTATCTTTGAATATGCTTGAAGTTTTGACTGGTCTTGTTCAACAAAACAGGCAGCACAATTGAGAATGAAGCTTCCTTGCTGTATTTTGTTTTGCACAATACCGTACAAATAGATCCATCCAAAAAGAGAGAAATCTTCCAAAATGCAATTGCTTTGGTCACGCATGGTCAGCAATATGATGATGATGATGATCGGAAGGCAAATTTTTTCCATCA
Organism: Oryza meyeriana var. granulata; assembly: GCA_003991445.1. Classification (NCBI taxonomy): domain Eukaryota; kingdom Viridiplantae; phylum Streptophyta; class Magnoliopsida; order Poales; family Poaceae; genus Oryza; species Oryza meyeriana. The sequence continues at coordinate 5,643 of RYFJ01002008.1, read as the reverse complement.
GAAAATGACTATATTAGTTAATTATGTCAGAAAATCTTTCTAGAGAAGTATACAACTCAGATGGTTTTGATTTGCAGCCGCCCCTATCCTAGTACGTTTCTACATCTCTGAATTAGTCAGAGTAATGTGATTCATATCTCACTCTCTCCAGAAACTTACAGAATTACAGTTGCATCTAGCGTGTGTCCTTTCTTTTGATTGCTGCTATTGGCTGGTAAGCATTCCAATTGGCTAACTAGCAGAAAGAAAGACATGATTCTTTTTTGTTCATTCTGCCTCTGTTTAGATGTTTTAATACATGGTGATTAAGCAGGTAAGCATGATCCGTTACCGTTAGTCTGTTAGTCCAACTGTGCAAGTAACTACATTCTTCTCAGCAATCGAATTATGTTAATAACTTTTTTTTATGGAATTCTGTTATAACCTGGGTACGCTTAAGTCAGCTTACCAACCCTACCTGCAGATAGACATAGACTCAATCTTGATAGCTCCAGGCCTCCAGGTTTTTTTCATTTCTTAGAGGACTTGTTATATTTGATCAGTGTGATATCTTTTAATGGAGAAAACTTAGCTGAAGCTACGTGATATTATAGCTTAGTTAGAGCATGATGGCTTTGCATCTGGCTTGAAGCTTTAAGACACAGGCACCGTTTCAGAAGAAGAGCCCAACCCAAAACAATGGGCGTAAACAATAGCCTAAACAGAATTCTCAGTGAACAGAAGCAGAGAAGCAGAACATGCAGTGTACTGTCAAACCGCATTGTAAAGCTGAAACTTTTGTGCAAAATCTGTAGTTTTTTCCCTGAAAGTCACTGTAACGGTGAAAGTTGTGCGCTGTTAATCTCTTGTATCAGTATCATTGTAGCTTCGTGCGATAAAAACCAATCCATGGGGGAATCAGAGTTGCCCATCAACATGAGCTGCAGCAGTGCAGACGAATGGAGAGAGGTTCCTGTGTGCTCACCGAGTTCAGTCTCAACAGATTTCACCCATTTGGGGTGCTAATTCCCCTGTCATGGATTTGATATTAAAATTTTGGTTTTTTTTTCTTTTCTTCCATGGAGTTTTCATCTCTTGCCAGTGATCATCCTGACGTGGCATATCAAGTACTTAATTTGGCGATCGAAATCATCCTACAAGCCGGTGAATAAATCCTAAAATAAATAAGCATGTACTAACACACCGAGATCGAGCATGAACGGCAACGAAAGCGCAAGACTCCAAGAGGAGCCTTCCGCATATTCCGTTGTGACGGACACCCCAATTACAAATTTACAAATGCCGAATTAAAAAAATTGAGTATATAAATTTGCTCACGGCTTTGCATTGCATTTGCATGCATACGTACGAAGGTGCAGTAATCCATGGCCACGGCGCCGAACGCTCTGGACGCCGGAGTTGGCAAGGAGGACTACAAGCCGGCGGTGCTGATCACCGGCGGCGCCAAAGGCGGCATTGGCAAAGAGTACTGCCAGGCATTCTCCTCCCTCGGCAGCCGCCAACACGGCGCAGCTCGCCGCCGGCGGTCCGCAGTTCGCGGCGGTGGTCGCGGAGCGCGCGCGGAACACGTCCTGCCTGACGACGTGGTCGCCGAGGTCCTCCGCCGCCTGCCGCCGCGTAGCCTCTAATACTACGTACTAGCAAAGAACATATGCCGAATCGAATTCATTTCTCTAATGATATTGGAGCCATGGTAGTTCACATTTACAGTGCAATCATAGCTTCCTTAGCTAAAGAACAAGTTGGGCACATGAAGCATTAGAGGTTACGCCCAACTTGTTTCTCCATAGGATGAGTAGTGCCCATTCTCAGTGCCCGCCTCCAAGCGCGCGCAGGGACGCCTACTGAAGGAGATGGGTTTTGTCGAGAAGGAGGTATTGGATGACGTGGCGATTGCAGCATAAGTCTAGAATTTTTACTGTTACTAATTTAATTTTTTTTTTAATTTACAAAACTAATTTTCAGTTTGAATCATTTGCAAAACTAGTCTCTTGCCGCCCTGGGCCACGGCGGGATTTAAAAACCGCCGTGGCCCAGGGCGGCGAATGGCATCCCCGTCACCGGGGCTAACGGCGCCGGCCGCCGTTAGCCCCGGGGAAGCCACGTGGATTCGCCGCCCTGGGGGAGGGCGGCGAATGCCCCCAGGGGGCCGAATGCAAAATTGCATTTGCCGCCGTCCCCACGGCGGCGAATGCAATTTTGCATTCGCCCCCTGGGGGCATTCGCCGCCCCCCAGGCGGCGAATGCATAGGACCGTCCGCCACACCGATCGGACGGTCCGAATCGACGGGCAAATTGTTGTAACGCGCGCTAACTACCTTAAAACAGTCATAACTTTCGCATACGTTTCGGAATCGGGCAAATAAGTACTCTACGACATCTACAGAAAATTTTACATCCGCTTCCCCCCACTTTGTCGGTTTGTCCAAAAAAATTTTACGAAAATTCGGCCGGGAAGATTGAGTTTTTTGAGGTCCGAAGTTTCAGCACGGTTTTTAAAGCACACTCGTAATTTTCTACAGGCCACATCTTACATCGGTTTGAGCTGCACCTTCACGAGATTTTGCTATTCTTGTGTTGCTAGTTGAGAAAAAAATATCAAAAAAAAAGAAAAAAAATTTTGCAGGCGGCCCCCTGGATACTATGCTAAAAACCGTCGTCCCCCAGGTCGGCGAATGCAATTTTGCATTCGGCCCCCTGGGGGCATTCGCCGCCCTCCCCCAGGGCGGCGAATCCACGTGGCCTCCCCGCGGCTAACGGCCGCCGGAGCCGTTAGCCCCGGGTGACGGGATGCCATTCGCCGCCCTGGGCCACGGCGGTTTTTAAATCCCGCCGTGGCCCAGGGCGGCAAGAGACTAGTTTTGTAAATGATTCAAACCGAAAATTAGTTTTGTAAATTAAAAAAAAATTAAATTAGTAACAGTAAAAATTCCATAAGTCTAGGCTTTCGACCAGCCCCTACCGCCACACGTAATTGCTGGCCTGCTTAGCCCACTCGCCTTGACGACAAGGCTGGCATCCCGATAGACTTCGCAGGGCAGGAGGGGGTCAAGGTAGTGCCTGCCTGATCAGGCCGCATCTCCTGTCAGTTTGTATCACCTAGTCATGTTAGCTTGTAAACGATTAGCACAGCTGCAGCTGGGGCGCTTCATGCCGTGGCCTTCCGTCTTTAGTCGTTGCTTTAGCTCTAACTGGCCTTAAGTCTCCCCCTATCAAAAATAGTTTTATGGCAGGTTTGTGGTTGCAGGCTGCTTATCTTGGGCCTTTTAGATTAAAGTAGTCAAGAATGCTATGTAGTGTAGGAGATGTTCCTCTATCAATGCCAAGCTATATTTACTTCTTATTGCTGCCTTGTTTTTACCAATGAATAACCACCCAATCTTGTGCTGGAATGTGAGATGCCTCAATGGACCGGCAAGGAGAGAAGCAGTGCATGAGATGGCCAACGCTAACCATGTGACCATTATGTGTTTGCAAGAGACAAAATAGGACACATTTGATCGGAGAATGGGGCCGGAAATTGGTGAACCAAGACTGAAGGACTTTCACTTCTTGCCAGCCACAGGTAGCGGCAATTTTTTGGAATGATGAAGCAATACAAGCAACTAATCCTACCATCCAATGTTTTTCCCTGACGGTGCAGTTCACACACCGGGGGTCCAACACGTCCTTCCTTCTCACAACGGTATATGGTCCCACAGAAGATGCTGACAAACCGCTTTTTCTCCAAGAAATGTGTGATATAGCCCCGGTAAGCAACACCCCTTGTGTTAATAATGGGAGACTTCAACCTCAGCTATCCATGAGCAAGAGACAAAAACAACCTTAACTTGGACAGAAGACTAATGGGGCAATTCCGGGCAACAATCAACAATGCGAGTTGCGGGAAATCAAGCTGAAAAACAGGCATTTCACTTGGAGTAACGACTGGACAGCACCAACCCTTGTGAAACTGGACTGAGTTCTCCTGCAACAGTGAAGGGGGACACCTTTTCTCTACCCGCCCTACGACAAGCGCTCTCAACTTCCTGCTTACTTACCACTGTCCCCTATTGTTATCTCCAATGCAGCAGCTACCGCGTTGTTAAACCAAGCTTCCGGTTCGAGCACAAGACTTTTGGCCAACTTACCGGCCGGTACCAAGATGTATGTCAAGGATGCATAGGCTAAACTGGTCACACACAACACCACCGGAGACGCGTTCATTTCAGCCACAAGTTGCAAGTCACGGCAAAAGCACTGTGCGCTTGGAGCAAGGTTATTCTAAGTGACAGCCACCTGCCATTCCACCTAGTGACTGAGCTGATCCTGTGTCTTGACATTGCATAGGAGAAGAAAACCCTCACCAAGGTTGAATACCGCCTTAGAAAGGACCTTAAACCTGCATCCTTGGGTTGGCCTCGTGTCACACCCAAACTGACCTTCCTTGAAGGGACGAGTCCAGACATACAATTAACTGCAAACCTGTACTAGTCCAGGAATATTAGCTGGCACAATAGGCAATGGAACCGTCATGGCACAACTTGTCTTTATTAATAGACATAGTCTTACATCCAAGTTGGAACTACAGACATACTCCGAGTTCACAACGATACATTAGCAAAAAAGTGGAAGCGTAATCTAGCCCAAAGCCATAAGTGCAACTCGAGAACTAAGATAGCCGTAAACCCTACTAACCCCTAAAATCTCCTCGAAGCCAGCTTGCTCCTAAAAGAATTCCTCATCGGTTGATCTCAGCTCGTTCTTCCAGCCCTGGGGGGAGGAGGTAAGATATATATAGAGCAAGGTAATAAAAAACCCCCTAAGCGAGGGTCGCGAATTAGTGGGTGGGTACTCAACAAGCCATGAGAACTTAACTGGTTAATGCAAGCTTCAAAGAGAGGTTGATTGTTTTGTAATTCGTTTATTTAAAGTTCCTTTCGGATAGTCTAGTGTGTGCTCTCAACAATCGGCGACAGGTGCGACCGTCCCCCGCCTGAATCATATTTGTCCTACGTAATTTTATTATTTGTGTGTCCACTCAATACAACGCAATGCACGATATGCAAAAATTATTTTTTATAATTCTTTTACTCCAGCAGTAGGGAGTATTTTATTTACTAAGAGAAGGCTAGACTACCATGTGGGGTCATAAATTTGGTTAACGCCAAGAAAATCTCTTTACTCCAACGGGGAACCGTTCGTGGGTTCATACACCAATTACGAAGCTGAGTAACTGTTATTTACTGAGAGAAGGCTCGCTATGAGAGTAATATTATTTACTGAGAGAAGGCTCGCTAGTGAGAAGTAATTTATTTGACTGAGAGAATGCTGGGGTAAATCTTACCTTAGTTAGATCAATATGAATCTTGTGGCCAGATCAATATGTTAATAAAATCTTGAGCAGGATCCATGGCCAGATCAATGGAATGTTATAATTATTTTAACTCTAGCAGCCGAGTGACCGAATTTATTATTACTTCGGTAGTAGGGGGAGAGAGCCGGAAGGGAGGTGTGAGGCAGGGTGGTAGATGGATGGAAAATCCGGGAAAGAGCAGAGGGCCGTTGGTCGTGAGGGAAACGCGGCGGAGACCGTAGACCGCACGTGCACTTTAGCTGATGCTCGGCCGGTGCCAGATCCACCCATCAAGTCGAAGAATCTAG
>RYFJ01000221.1:0-64103 GCA_003991445.1 Oryza meyeriana var. granulata | reverse complement strand
CACTCAAGGAACTCACACGAGCTGAGTAAAGACCAAGCCCGACTGGAGAATGTCTCGACCGAGAGCTCTCACGAAATTCTCGACAGAATTTCAAACTAGGCACTCTACTCCGAACTCGCTCCCCCAACTCAGTGGCATGGATCCTCCTTTTATATTTAAGGGGAGCCACAGTGAGCTGGCATTCGTGAGAGAACGCTTTTCTCACTACGTCTTGTCGGTTGCACGCCCGGTGGCCGCCTGCTGCGCCGTGCCGGAGGGACGTCTAGTCACCGCCTCGCCCGTCCGCTGAGCCGTGCAGGAGGCACGCCGGGTCGTCCGATTGCCCACTGCGGGCGGCTGGTGGATTCGGTTCCTTGCCGAGCTGCTGCGGACGGCTACGGCAGCGCTCCCTGTTGAGAGGTGAGAACGCACGTCGTTGTGTCTCTGACTGCTGTGCGGGCGCGTTCCATGGGGGGCCATCCTGGAGGCACCCACGCGTGCAGATCAGGCGAACAGGGGCAGCATGCCCCGCCGTCGTTAATTGGAGCAAGTTGGTCGGAGAGTGGGATCCGCTCCTCGGCAACGCGCCCCTGGGACTGGGAAAATGTCCCGAGCATGGGCCCGAGGAAGACCGTACACAGGCGAGCCGCAGCCCGGGCCCGGGGGCGGCGCACCCGGGCACGGGGAGGCGCGCCCGGGCCCAGGGGCGACGCGCCAGGGCACGAGGAAGCACGCCCGGGGCCAGTGGCGACGCATCTGGCATGGGGGGGCACGCCTGGGACCGGACACTTGCGGGAGACACGGTCGTAGCCGACCGCCGGTCGTACAGGATGTGGCCCCCGGAGGGGCACGCGTGGCCGAAGACCCACGCGTCCCCGGGTATGTGGGACCCCCAATCCCGTTTCGCCGATAGTAGGTACTTTAAACCGGTGTCATGGTCAGATAACCTGTATGAGAATAGACTTGAACCGTAACCGTAATCAACTAAAATTTGTTTCGCCTGCTTGAATTATTGCAAAGCAATTTACGGATAGGATCGAGATGAGAGGCTCTTTCCAGCTACACCTAGAACAACCTACACTTAGACTTTTGAAAATATTTGAAAAGAAAAGTTTACGAAATAAACCCTAGCCTTCCTTTGGAGTTTGCATATTCACACTTTCTTAGTGGCTTGCTGAGTACAAAAATACTCAATCATTGTTTTCCCCCCTCCAGGAAGATGAAGCTGAAGCTTTAGGTTTCCTTCCTAATCCTAAGCCGTTGTTTGTGGATTGGGTTCTCGCTGCGCTGTTGCTCCGCTGCTGTTGTTCTATTTGAAGGTTACTTCTTAGGGCTTACCTAAAGTTGCAACTTGTAAATGTATAATCTATTCTAAGGATTACAATGATACATCTCGGTTGATCGTGAGTACCAGCAAGATTTTCTAAGACTGGTACCGGCATCACGGTTCCATGGGAGACAGTTCACGCCGATCACCTTCGACACATCCTCTCTTGTATCACTATATATGGTGTTAGGACAAGGTCTGACATTTCCTCTCGTTCCTTAGTGCTACTTGTCCCTCCTCCCCTAAGTGAAGTCTTATTAGGTGGTGTCACAATGTGAGAGGTACAGCTACAACGACGTGCCAGGGCTGTTGAATCCACATGCCTTGCCAGATCTGAGGCCGCGAGCTCCAGACCGGTGCCTTTCTTCAAAAAAAAAAAAGATTCAAAGACATATAGGCTTCTAGTCAGCTGACTCATGCTGCATAGCTGCTTGATTGGTAATCAGTTTTGATGTTACTTTCTGCTTATTCAGTTATTTGAGCATGCAAGGTCTGAATGTTAATTCAATCTAAACTCCACATATAGCTAATGCATTTTGGAGTTCGCAAGCTCTGGTGTTCCCAAGTTATGTGGCATGATCGACTGGTGGGAACGCAAGTCGCTCACCATGCACGACATCGGAATTGCAGATTGCAACCCCAGTAACAAAGAGATTGGCGACGCTTTTCATTATAGAGGAACATAAAACACACCATGCAGCTCCCCAAACTAGTAAATCGTTGGCTTTCTGGCATGGCAGAAGAACGGTGCCACCGTGCACGTCTTCTCACTAGAGCCCAGCTTTGAGGCCTCTTCACTGTGTCGCTGTACTATTTCCCATGTACTTGTGTATCTGGAACATGTCGCCCATCTTGCGCATATAAAATTAGTTGTGAACTTTTGCTATTGTAGTCAATTGATTTATGTCGTTGAACTCTTTCTCCTAAAAATAAAATTAATTTTGTATACATTTTTAGATATCAATACATTTGGTTGCTCCGCGCACCATGATAGTGGACATTTCTATTTTCATTTAAATAATTTAAAAATATATACCGTGCATTCAGAGCGAAAGTAAGTGATTTATAAGAGCATCTCCAATAGAATAGCCATTTGGCTCTTTAAGTTAAAATTTTGGCAGAACAGGAAAAAACAAACCTCCAACACTACCTATCTGGATAGCCAAACCATCTGGATGACCAAATGACTAGGTTGGATGGTCAAATTTAGCCACCTGGATGAGGCTGGCTATCCTTGTCGCCAGTGGATCCCACTCCACTGGTTAGTGGGCCCCACAACATGGACCGTCAGGTGGGTGGGTCGTCGGAATCACGCCGCCCCATCCTCGCCTTCTTCACCGGCGGTGGCGACCATGGCCCTACATCCAGAACCACCGGATCCAACGCCGTAGCCGGCGGCAGCTGCTGCTACTGCTGCTCCACCTCTCGTGCCTCGAGCTCCTCCTCGCCTCGGCAAGACATGCACGGAGGGAGGGGGCCTCGTTGGTGGCAGTGGAGGCGTGCGTGAAGAGAGGCGGCCTCGTCGGTGGCAGCGGTGGTGAGCGTGGAGGTAGGTGGCCTCGTCGGTCGCCGTCAAGCTCGCCGTGGTGCGCCGTCGTCCTCCTTCCCGTCTACCGCCATGTCGGGGGAACGAGAGAGAGAACAGAGAGAAGAAGAGGGAGGCACTGACACGTAAGGCCCCCAAATAATTTGGAGATTGGTAAATGACCATTCTATTAGAACATGCAGCAATTTTGATTATCCCTTTTTTTGGCTAGCTACTTATATGGAGATTTGGAGATCCAAAAATGACTATTTTATTGGAGATGCTCTAAGGGAGCGTTTGAATCTAAAGGTTAGGATAAAAAAAACCCCTCGTTTTCCGTAAGCACGTTTCCTGAACTGCTAAACAGTGTGTTTTTTAAAAATTTTCTATATATAAGTTGCTTTAAAAATCATATTAATCTATTTTCAAGTTTACAATAGCTAATATATAATTAATCATACGCTAATTGCTCACCTTGTGTTACCTGATGTTCTTTCTCCTCCTCCTCCCTCACCTTCAAACTAAGGCCATGTTCGGTTCTGCTTTTACGTTTTGCTTATTCTCTCATTTTCCGTAAACACGCTTTCCGAAGTAATAAACAGTATATTTTTTATAAAAAAATTTCTATAGAAAAACATCTTAAAAAATTAAATAAATCTATTTTTTAAGTTTTTACTAGTATTAATGATATTTTTTTATTTTGTATGCCACTTATCAGCGGTGAGCAGCAGCCCAAACAAACGCACCTAAGCCTAAGGACACGGCTTGCCTTGTCCCACTGGGCTGCTTGGCTGCTCGGCTGCTGAATTTTTACTGTTACTAATTTATTTTTTTTAATTTACAAAACTAATTTTCGATTTGGGCTATTTGCAGAACTATCCTCTTGCCGCCGTAGGCCACGGCGGTATTTAAAAATCGCCGTGGCCCAGGGCGGCGAATGGCATCCCCGTCAGGCGCAGCTAACGGCGTCGGCCGCCGTTAGCCTGGGGAGGCCACGTGGCCTTGCTGCCCTGGGGGACGGCGGCGAATGCAAGCTGCCGTCCCCCAGGGCGGGTTATAGCCAATCGCCGCCCTGGGGAGCGGTTTTTTAGCCCTACCCTATAAAATCCCTTCCCGCACTCGCCGCGCGTCATTTCTCCCTTCCGCCTCCAGCGTTCGTCCAATAGAGCTGAGGGAAAGAAGGAGCAGTACAGCGGCGAAGCCCTCACAGATTTTTTAGCCGAATCCAGGTATTTTTTTTGCTCTCCCTCTGTAGTCAATTTTTTAGACAAATGTTAATCAGTACTAGACACGTAGTGTAATACCCGATATAGTATGAAAATATTAGCGGTTTGGCATAACCATCGTTAGTGTTAAATTTATTTGGCCGTACTAAAAAAACATAGCGGAGAGGTAGTAAATTGTAGATATTTTAAAAATAAATATGCTCCGCCATGGCCATCGTTGGTATACGTCATTTTGACACGTTAGATAAACCTAGCGTATAACTTTATTAGCGCCACTGGGTCAGTTTGTAAAATATAGAAACGGTAATGGTTTGACTCATACGTATAGCCTTTTTATGGAACGAATATTGATTAGTACAGATTAATAAAATCTTTTTTGTGAACAGAAATGGCAAATAGAGTTGTATTCGCGATATACCACGGTGAAGGAAATGTCAGACAAGGACAATATGGGGTAGATTTATCGGAGTTCAACGTAGCACAAAAGGGAATTATAGCTCCAGCTGAGAGAAGGTTTTTCCTGGAGTTTACAATTGGTTAATGAGGGATTCGGAGTAGATCCTCAAGTAAAATGCAATTACGGTGTACGCACTGGTTAGCTGGGCTGTGGAAGGTTTTTGGTGGAATTGATGCCAGTAGATTCGACGGCCAGCTGGGTATTTTTTGTGGAGAGTGCACTGCAGCAAGGATGGGCACGAGCATTCCTAGTGTAGTGCATGACTGGTCAGCATTGATCAGGCTGGTCCGAGTACAGCGGAAGGGCCGATGAAACAGGGGACCAAAATGAGACAGAAGACGAGGGTGCCGGAGAGGAAGGAGGCCAAGAAGACATGGGACCGGGGGGATTTGCAGATGAAGGGGAGAGACACCCAGGTCTAGTACAGGAGATGAAAATTGAAGACTCAGAACCTGAGCATATGGAGGATGATGATTCTTCGGAGGACGATGTATACCCGGCAGAATGGGACAACGAGGACTTCTCCGGACTCGTTGTCTCAGAGGGGCACACCATGGCATGGGAGTATCGGCAGAATGAAATGGTGCAAGGTGCTAGATACGCCGAAAAAGCACAGTTGACAGAGGCTGTGAAGATGTGGGCCGTGTCACTTGGGAGGGAGTTCTGGGTATCAAAGTCCACCAGATCAGTGTACGAAGTGAAATGTGTAAGTTCAAGCGATGGATGTCCATGGAGGATGTACGCATCCAGGAAGAAATATGACGACTGTTGGTCCGTGTCAATCTTGACGGAGCACAACTGCCATCTTCCGGGTGTTCAGAAGTAACACAGGAACATATCATCTGCATTCATCGCTTCAGAGCTGTATTATGCTGTTATGGAGAACCTCCGGTTCGAGCCTAAGTCAATTATCAGGCACATCGAGGAGAAGTAAAAGTACACCATTACATATTCCAAGGCATGGAGGGCCAAACAGAAGATGATTGAAATGAGATTCGGCAGTTTTGAAGCTTCGTACAATAATTTGCCTCGTCTACTGCAAACCATCTGTGCGAGAAATCCTGGCAGCTACTCTGAAATCAAAAGTTTCCCATCGTTAGTAAATCCTGGGCAGAGCGTCCTTCAGCGGGCCTTCCTCTCTCTGCAGGCGTGTATGTTTGCATTTCTTCATTGCAAGCCCATTCTCTGTATCGACGGCACGTTCCTAACTGGAAAATACAGAGGGCAAATGTTGACGGCAATCGGAGTAGACGGGAATAACCAAGTGTTGCCCGTGGCCTTTGCCTTCATCGAGGGTGAGAACACAGAGAGTTGGTACTGGTTTCTGAAGCTGGTTAAGGAAAAAGTGGTGGGGATGAGGCCAGATGTATGTCTCATACATGACTATCATCTAGGGATGCCGCGTGCAATTGAGGAGCTGCGAAATGGCTGCGCAGACAAGGGATACCCTCCTGTGTGGGAAGATGTAAAGAGCAGATGGTGCATGCGTCACATGGGCGCAAACTTTTATAAGCAGTTCAGAAACAAGGAGCTGATGGCTATGTTCAAACGTTTGTGCGCCCAGAATCAACAGAAGAAGTTCAATGAGCTGTGGAGGAGACTTGATGAGCTGATAGGTAAACATAGACGCGAGAGTTCTGCAAGACCCCAGCTAGAGGTGTTGACGGCCCTGAAGCTCTAGGTGCACTTCCCACCGATGATGGTACATTCAGTAGGAGGCTCAGTTCCTCGGTTAGCAGATTTTCGCAGTAGATTGAGCACGAGCCGAAGGAGAAATGGGCATTGCTGTACGATGAAGGTGGAGCAATGTACGGCATAATGGCCACGAACCTTGCAGAGGTCTACAACTGGGTCATGCGTGGTGTGAGTCAACTCCCCCTTGTTGCCATCGGTGGAGATTCATCCTACATAAAAACACAGACGTACTTCCACGACAGGTGCAGACAAAATGGCCCATTCTATGGCCGATGGAAACCTTTGTTCGCACCAAAATGACAGTACCTTGAGGAGAATGCAGAAGCAACGAGAGCACCGAGTCTGAGTGCAGGCACACGAGAGCGTAGATTTGAGATATTGTGTGCCGACAGTCCAGGCATGGCATATTCGCAAGGAAACCTATAAAAGAGTGTGTCCTAAAGGAAGATGACATGCACGTGCTCCTGCCGGAAACCAAGCTTGTACCACAAGCCCTCGTTCTCAACTGTTATTGCCGCTTGCGGGGAGTGCGGCATTGGATGAACGCCAATATGTGTCTCTGTACTTTAAAAAGGAAGCAATCATGCATACATGGAGTACCGAGATCTTTGGTTCCTCAGGCATCCGTCGGTACTTTCACTAAAAGACACAAGTCCAGTTTATTACATCCCTGACCCGACGTAAGGCAAGGAACAAGCAGGCCGACGTTCAGACACGGAGGATACGCAATGATATGGACGAATCCCGAGGCCGGCGCTCTAGCGCTCAATGTTGCAGTAGTGTGGAGAGGAGGGACATACCTACAAGAAGGCACGAAAGAGCCGAGGCCCCAAGTGCAGCGGAAGTTCCTATGGAAGGATCAGGCGCCGACGGAAGGCGGCCAATGCGGGAAGGCACCACTGATCAGGCAGCGTCATCGCCAGGCGTCCTCATGCACCTTCGGGTATGTTGTCTAGTATAGCCGCTGGTTGCTGATGTATCTCCCTTAATGTCTACCAATATGCATGTACTGCTATCTGATTTTTATTTTTAGTGTGGGTCTTTAAAGGTACTGTTGTTGTCTGTTAATTTTCTGACTGTAATGCACTATGTTTAATTGAGCGTAATCGTTCCGCTTCTTTTTCCTTGCAGGTATGGACTACCAGACCCTGAGCTGTTGGTCACGCCACCATCAATCCCATCGGTCGTTTCTCTCGGCGGTGCAAGAACCTCGAGCTCGGGTACCTTACGTCCTCGACTTCTAGGCGACTACTTCCGTGGACGACAGGTTCACGACTAGGTACGTACGAATGTTGTACTGTGAATCTGTATATGTCAACTTACTAACTGCTTTGTTTGATTGTCAGTTGCGGGAGCAGGCCTTCTGCCGTGTGTAGGCTGGTAGCAGCGTAGTGAGCCGAATGACCGACGAAGAAGTGGGGTATCGACCGGTCGCTGATCACAGCTCTTGTGGACCGTGGAGACCGGAGACGCACACCTTCCACCTCCCATGCGGTGAGATGGCCCCACGCTGCAGGACGTCAGCTTCTCCTTGGGCTGCCTCTACCGGCGATGCGGTGGGCCCAGTTGACGGGCTCCAGGCGTAGCGAGAGGAGATCCTGCAGCGGTTCGCCCCGGTTCAGCGTGCTCCGGGGCTTCCCCTCGTCGGCGACATCTCCCCGTATACGCATGCGGCCCTCCGCAGCTTTTGGGTATTGAGCTACACGGTAAGAATGCTTTCTTGTTGTTTATGTTCGTCCTTCAGTCCGTACTAGAATTGCAGTGTCAACTTCCTTATATGTTACCGCAGTCTGATCAGCTAGACCCGGAGGCCAACGCGGTACTCACTGCAGAGGAGCCTGGAGGCGTACCTGTTGTGGGTGTTCGGGTGGGTGATGTTCACCAACTCGCACGGCCACGCAGTCGACAAGGCTTGATCCCTTATGCGAGGAGATAGCGACGCCGAGGACGTGCTGTTCCCCAATACAGTTGGGGATCGCAGTCCTTGCCGCCACGTACAGGGTCTGTGCGACTGGCTGCAGAAGACCGAGTCAGAAGTGTCTTCACGAGTTGTCCACTCCTCCTACAGCTCTGGGCGGCAGAGCGGTTCGCGATCGGCCGCCCGTTGTGGACCACAGTCCGTACGAGGCGACCTGTACGTGGTGTCCCACCGGAGGACTATCAGACGATGGGACGGTGTGGTGTCGTCATGAGGTATGTTCGGTGTTAGAACCGTCTCGGTTTTTATGTACTTGACTAACGAGAACTCTTTTCCTGTTTGTAGCGTCGTACGCTCACGTGCAGGTGCAGAAGTCGTACCCAGACTTCGTCATGGAGTCGCACAGGATCACGGACGACGACGTTGTCTGGAGCCGTACAGCGCCGAGGCGAGGCACGCGCGTGCGCCGCACGGGCTGTCATCCCTCTGCACCAGGACCAGGCGTACTGGCTGACGATGACGCCGATGTTGTTCGACATTCTGTCGAGCCGCACTGCCCGCAGAGTGTGATGCGGCAGTTCGGTATGCGACAGACCTTCGGCCATCAACAACGCAGGGCGATACCGCAACACGTTCACAGTATATATGAAATGAATATCCGTATTTTATGCATTGTGTCACCGGTTGTGCTCTGCAGGTTAAATCGGCTGCCAGCCGCCGGTAGCTGTGGAGACCCACCGTCGTCGACTACATCAACGACTGGCTCATAGCCCACGGAGGACTCATCACGGAGCTGCACCCCTACACAGCCACCAGTACGAGCAGTACCTTTCCTGGTACCAGGCCGTACCAGACTACGGGTGACGTACACTCCCGAGGCTCCACAGGCGCACGTCGCGAGGGTGCGAGACGCATACCCGACACACCGCGACCAGGACTACTTCCGCGCGGTGAGTCAATGGTTTTCATACTATTTTCAACGGTAGATTACCACGCGCAACTAACCACCATGTCCTGCTAAACAGGCGGACGATGGCTAGGCAGGTCCACACGGAGCGACTTACTGCGCAGCGCCTACAGGCTGGCATCCCTCTCACGCAGCAGGAGCAGACGATCACGTCGACCGGATGTGCAACACGATGCGCTCGGTCGTCCGTGCTCTGACTTGTCGCCGGTTCCAATGCAGTCCCACGGATGCAATACATATGCGATCCCATGGTGAAGGACATCGGCAGGACGGCGGGTTCTGCAGGGGCCAGTACGTCGTGGGGAGCAGGTCCTTCTGGTACCGCCGAAGGATCGAGGTTGGCAGCCTCCACGATCGGGCGAGGATTGTCAGGTACGTCAGGATTGAACCTATTCTTCATAACTAACTGCACTTTTTATACGGCTGATGCGAGCTTTTCTTTACCAGACCCACGCAGCGGATCTCACTACCACCTGGGGGACACTGAGCGGGGATCTGCCCCGAGCACCTCTGCTTGGATCTCTACCGAGGACGACCTCGTTCCGGAGCAGGACGTGATCGGGTCGTCACAGCTCGGAGGTGCACCGCACACACAGCCGCACGACGCCGGTGCTTCCCTTGCTGCTCAGGCGATCCGAGCCACCCGTGGGGTACCGGCGGACCGCCTGACGTACTCGCGCGGGCACGTGCGAGCGCAGCCTAGAGGACGAGGAGGCGTATGACCTAGGGCTATTGTTGTATTTATTTATTTAGAAGTCTCGCATTACTTGTTTAAATTTGTCATGTCCATATTCACCCCCTGTAGACTCGATCCCATCCTTCAGATACATTGTACTGCTAACAATGTAGTCTCCCTTATTGTATTTCGTACTATGGGTGTCGTATTCATCATGCCGCAATGCGAACGGCTCGCATCTAGCTAATATCACTATGCTATTGTACGTGCACTGCGTTAAGTATCGACCGAGTAGATGACGAATAATAGAATATATCGTCTTCCAATGTCGAATTAAAAATCATTCAGCACGTACATTGCGCAAAAAATTTAGGAAAAAAAATCCATAGGCCCTAACATTCCGTTCGCCTGGGGTCCTAAGCCCCTCACGTAAAACGGACCGGCCTATTACCATGTCATTAATTAAGTTTTACCGAAAATAAATTTGAAAAAATGATCAGTACGATTTTACAAACCAACGCCTACCATCGTCGGATTATAAAAAAAAACTTTAAAAAACATACCCTAAACCACGATTAAAACTAAATTTTGTGAAGCGTGTAGGTGAAAGACGGGGAGGAGTGGATTGCGAGTGCCGATCCAGACATACGAGGAGTGGAATGCAAGTGGCGATCCAGAAATACCCTCAGTTTGACAAGTTCTTTTCACGATGTGAACAATCTATGATATTTGGTTTTTTTTAAACATCGACCCAATAAATGCAATGGCACAGTAAATAGAATTTAAGAATTTAATTTTGACAAATAAATTTTCAAAAATTTTGGGGTTAAAAATTACCATTCGGAGGATTCAGACCGTCCGATCGCTGTGCGGACGGTCCTATGCATTTGCCGCCGTGCGCTGCCGTCCTCTAGGGCGGCAAAGCCACGTGGCCTCCTCGGGCTAACGGCGGCCGGCGCCGTTAGCCGTGCCTGACGGGGATACCATTCGCCGCCCTGGGCCACGGCGGTTTTTAAATACCGTCGTGGCCCACGGCGGCAAGAGGGTAGTTCTGCAAATAGCCCAAATCGAAAATTAGTTTTATAAATTAAAAAAAATTAAATTAGTAACAGTAAAAATTCCTCGGCTGCTCCCATCCGTGCTTCCAACGCATCAGATGGTTTACATTCATTAGCGGCCGGTCCTACAGATCTTACGTGTTCTCTCTGGCACTGCCGCGCTGGCATGTGACCAACTGCGATAGTCGTTGCTTTTCTTGTGTGCATGTGACCAACTGCCAGGAGCATCCGCCTATGGGAACAAGCAGGCACGGTGGCTTATGCGGTGTTTTTTTAGCTTCTAGGTTAGCTCGTGGTTATTTTTTTGATTTTTATTAGTACATTATTCAAAACACAAAACAGTATATTTTTTAAAAATAATTTATATAAAAATATTTCTAAAAGATTAAATAGATTAATTTTTTAAGTTTTTAATAATTAATACTTAATTAATCATGTGCTAATGATATTTCTCGTTTTACGTAACCACATCTATAAACTGATTCAAACATCACCTAGTCTCATAATCCTACTCTATCACGGTTTTGTTGGAGAGGCAGCAAATCAGAATTATCTTCTCTAGCCGAGTCCTAAACAAGACTTGTCCAATTCGAAGTAGAGTACTATTTCCTATACAATTCTCTATTTCAAAAAATATAATTATATTTTCTATACAATTATAGCTATCAATATAGTGATGTACACCATTATAATTTAGATCCACCATAATCTAATAGTGTAAATTATATCTTTATTCTTAATTTTTGATTAATGTTGTAATTTATATATCTTTAAGCGAACGTGATGGCTCTTTTTGGCTATCGTTAAGTTAGTACTAGTACCTTCGCCAATAATTTGTCTTTCTATAGCTAAGCAAATAAAAGCTTAGTCAATCTGCCAATCGAAATGAACATACCTTTGTTAACAACAAATCATGCATTTCCAAAAGCCGGTAAGATTGGCATTGGTCCAGATCCAAGCATACCTTTTCTTTATCTTGTTGGAAAATGGAAAAGATGTGTCCGGTGTCCCATTCAAGGCCAAAAGATATCAGCACGTTAGAGTACATTCCATTTAGCCCACGGTTTTGGCAGCCCATCAACGGGCCTAGTTTCTAGAACGTCAAAGGTAAGTTCGGAAGTAAGGGTTTGTGAACAGTTTTAGCGTAGGTAAAACAAGATAAATTATATGATTAATTAAATTTTAATTATTATAAATTTAAAAAATAAATTTATTTAATTTTTTAAAATAACTTTTATATAAATTCTTTTAAAAAAATATATGGTTTAATGGTTCGAAAAACATGTTCATAAAAAATAAGAGGTTTTTTAAACCCCAACAAATTCTCCCGAACGGTCCCTAAATGCATTATTGTTCGTATCGTACTCATAACCATAGATGGGATGGGGGAACGACAAATTTCAAACTAAGAGTACGTGGGTAACCAAAAATAATGGAGTTATCCAGTTGAGCAGTAAATGCATTAGCTGGAATCCACGTTCGGCCGTCCGTGTCGCTCCTGCGCGGCAGCCTGCATCCGCAGGACGACGTCCACGGGGGAGGGAGACCCAGGCGAGGCCGGCTCTTACGCAAGCGCTTGTGTCATCCTCCTCTCAACGTTCTGGAAAGAATGCAGCTTCCGTCGGCGTTCGGCCGGGGCCGGGGCCTACCCTGACGTAATGCACGACACGAACCAGCCACTATGTTCAGTGCCCCAACTCGAGTCCCTACTTTATAGAGGCTTCGAAATCTTTCTCCTCAACCGCATCTCCCACGGATATGTAGGGAGCCCCCTACTCTACGGTTGAAAGTTTTTTCTCTCCCGCGAAACAATTTTCCCCGCCTCTCGCCAGCGACGACCCTGACCAGATCGGATACTAAAACAAGATGATTTTTAAGTATTAATTATTATAAATTTAAAAAATAATTTATTTAATTTTTTAAAAACTTTTTATATAGAAAATTTTTATGAAAGACATATTTTTTAGCAGTTAAAAAACACGCTTATAGTTAACAAAGGTGGTAAGTGGAGTAGCATAATACAAGAGAGTTATTGACCTGTTGACAGACAGTGACCGCGTGAGGCTTTTAACATGGACCAAACGGGGAAAGAATCCGAGCATTATCGAGAAGCTGGCATTATCCTCGCTTCGTTGCTTGGGCGAAAATAATCCCATCCATCTCAGTTTGGACCAAACCGGAGAGCACAGCGCACGTACCAGGACTCCAGCAGCGACGCTTTTAAAGCCCTGAAGATGTCATGATCCGCTAATAATACCATTAGCAATCAGATCAAACGTTTTCGAGGGAGAAATCGGTACTGTCGTTGTCTAGGATGTCATAATTGTTGCATCGCCGTCGGACCACAACGCCTGGTGCCCTCGACCTTGTATTCTTCTCCGATCCTGATCTGCTATGTCTCCATGCGACTTCTTCCATGATTGCATCTAGAAGAACCGGCCGGCCGTATCGTATAGTAGTAGTAGTATCTAATCTGTTCTTTTTTCCACAAGAGGTGTTTTGGTTCATCTGCAGATTATAATCCAATCTTAAATTTTGATTTTAGGAATATCTTAGATAATTTTTAGTTGTGTCTTAAAAAATCATCAAAAGAGCTCTGGGCAACAAAAGTGGTAACAAAAACCTAAAATTAGTTCTAAAAAATTCTAAAATTTAAAATCAGCTATCTATGCTATCCATCAAATATGTGTAGACGGCTATGTTAATTAGACAGGCTCCCACGTTCCAAGCTACCAGCTAGAAAGACTAGTCGTCGATTAGATAGATCACATCCTATTCATAGTTTTAGGTTTTCCAGAAGGTAGCTATTCTGAATTCGCAATTGATATATATGAAGTTGTACCTAGCTTGGAAGCTCATATTAGTACTCCATTAATTTAATCTAAAATTTGAAATTAATTAACAATTCAGCAAATTGAAATTGACGTGGACACTTTATTTAATTTTAATACTATAATTTATAGAATAACCAACATATTCAACATATAATCAAAATTTGTATATTTATAAGGGTTAATTGGATCCATGCCATTATAATTTCTCCAGATTCAAAATATGCCATTACTATTTACCTAATTAAAGCCATGCCATTAAAATTTAACATATATTGGAGATATGCCACTATTCAGCACTTTATGAAATTTTTGGATGCTTCTTCCTCCATCCCCTTCTTTCTTTTCTTTGCTCATCTATTCCACTGGCAATGGAGCCACGCACTAGAACACCAACTCCGCCACCTCCTCGATGCTGGCCATCACACTGGCGCCCTTGCCGAGCACCGGCTGGTCGACCACCTCCCTGAGCTTGGATGAGGCGGATGCGTGGGCGTGGGTTGGGGTCGACGGAGTCAAGGGAGTGGCGGGGGAAGTCATCGTGCTCGTGGCCAGAGGACGACAACGACGACGAGAGCGAGAAGCGGGACGATGCGAGGGAGAGTGATGCCTCAGAGTCCGAGTGTTGCGGAGGAGAAGCGCGATAATGAGATCCGATGCGGCGGCGCCAGATGCGTGGCCGCCGTTCCGCTGCAAGAGCAGCAGCTTCAGCGACCTGGCCGCCGAAGAGTTGGAGGATCTTGACAGAGTCGTCGACGTAGCCACCAGCAACGGTGATGGAGACGTCGACGCCGTCGTCGTTTTCTATGGCGTCTACATCTTCTTCAGCCAGAGCAGCTCCCTCTACCTGCTCGAGCACGTCGGTGCCTTGGGGAAGAACACATACGGGTCGACGACCACTCCAACCGTCACCGCCGGCTTCCTCCCCTTCCTCCACCACCGCCGCCCTCTGGTTTCACCCTTTCCTCCTCTTTCTCCACCGCCGCTGGCCTTTCCCTTTCTATCCACGCACAGATCAAGGTGGGACGGGGCCAGGAAAGCTCGAGGCGTCGCGGATCGAGGTGGGGCGTGGACAGCGAGCTCGAGTCGGTGCGGATCGAGGCAGAGTGTGGCCAACGAGCTCGCGGCGGCGTGGATCGACAAGCTCCGAGGCAGTTGCGGGACGGCGCAAATCGTGGCGGTGGTGGTGGCGCTCCGTGGTGACCTCGCATCGGTAGTGGAGGTGGTGGTGAGCAAGGAGAAGAAAGAATGGGGTGAAGGAGGAAGACGGGAGCATTTTTGGTCCAAAAATTTTATAAAGTGCTAAATAGTGGCATATCTCCAATACCAGTTAAGTTATAATGGCATAGCTCCAATTAGGTAAATAGTAATGGCATATTTTGAAACTAGAGAAATTATAATGGCATGGATCCAATTAACCCTATTTATAATATTAGTTTATAGCATGTGTAACACAAGGGTTGATGAATAGTGGATTATAATTTGAAATGGTCTACCAGTTGTCTCAACTAGTGCAATAAATATGGCATGAACATTAAAGATAACAAACAAACTACAAGTGAAAGTCGTCCTGACTGTATACAAACTTATAGTACCTACTCCGGTTATAAATATTTAACATTTATGATAAATTTTGGTAAAAACTCATTAGACTTTGACCATCAATAAGTCCTTGAATTAGTTTAAAAATAAGAACAATGGTATGTGTAGATTTCCCTTGAAGAGTAGTATCATAATATCATAAGCCTATTAGATTTTATACTTATTCTAATAAAAAATGATGGTCAAAATATAAAAATTTAACCAAATCTTGTCTTTATTTATGAGTTATGACTAGAGGAAGTAGTACTCCCTCCGTCCCAAAATATAATGTGTTGGCCTCCAATATAATAGATTGACTATCAGTATACTAGAAATATAAATTTACAAAACCTTGGATAAATGTATTTATGAAAACGTCTAGAAAATATTTTTTATATGCAATACATGCATAGTTTATGGATTCTACAATGTATATCAAAAGCTATAGTCCATAAATCCAAGCCGAACCGTCAATTGTTAAACTGAAAAAGGGAACCGGTAATATGTCTTGGGCTCTATTCAGCTCCATATATTTATAATATATATTGGTGACCTATAGCAAATCCCTAGAGGGGAATGTCATTCACCTGTTTGTAAAATGAATCACTTAAATTTAGTGGTTGAGATCACTTTAAGATTCGTGCAAGAAGAGAAAAACGAGGCCTTATTCTCTCCCCTCAATCTGTCGTCTTTCTCAGTCGTTGCTTCGCTTCTCTCATGAGATGCCATCGTCCACACGCGCCATCGTTGCCCCTGCCTCGACAATGCTGCCACTGGCGTTGGTGAGGCCCTCCGGCCACCTCCTCCCTCCTCCTTGCCTTTCCCTTTCTCCTTCGTGCCTTCCCCTCCCTCTTCTTCTACAAGTCTGGCTAGATGTCACCACGGCACCGAGCCTACCCCGTCTCCGGCCACTTGTGCCGCCTGCTAGAGGGTGGCAAGGGGAAGCTTTTGATCAGAGTACTCACCGGTATTTCGAGGAGCAGCAGCAGATTATGGATTTATGGTTCGCAATGGTGGCAAGTTAAAGAAAAGCTGCACGTTCACAAGGTGTTCAATGCAATGTCTAACTCAAACTCGTCACTGATGCAAAACACGGCGCAAGAGCTGAAAGTGTGCTCACCTCACGCACGCAATGAAAGAAAAGGGAGAAACATCTTGGAATTGGGCTATGGCAGGCGACCTAGTCACAAGTCGTGATGGATGAAACTGATGATGCGTGGACTGTACATAGTGGATTTGGTGGAGGCGTTCCAGCGAGGGAACAGGCTGGACTCATGGTTGGACTACGATCGTGTTTGACTTGATCTCGCCGAATTTCCTGACTCGCAAAGCGGACTCGAGATTGTTGGTGTGGCCTCTGGAGGCCTGGACAATGGACTCCTAGAAACTCGTGTCAGCGAAGAATGGATGCTCGCTTCGCTCGTGGGACAGAAACAAAATCAGAAATACGAACAAGCCCGACTACGAATGAACGAAGACGCGCACCGATCGGGCGGGGCCCAAAGGCGTGCGACGTAAGTAAGTCGGACGACGTAGCAATCGTATGGGAGTCGGACAACGTACCAAAATTTCAGCAGAAACAACTTTAATTTTTAATAGGTAAAAATTATCAGCACCTATGAAATTAACCTCATATGAAAGTTTTAAATACAAATTTAATGATAACACATGCGTGAAACCAAACATATATTGTTGGTTTAATTATTAGTTAAAATTTATAAATATTTTTTTTAAGAAGTATGGATACATTATATTTTATATTTTAGAACGAAGAGAATAACTGTATTTTGCGTTTGTTGTTGCGAAAGTCGCCCAGACATTGTAATTTATAAATCCTAATTGCATCTTACAAGATAAAAAAATGGCGTTTACCATTTTCAAAGAAAAGAAGGCTTTACTTAGGGCCGAGGCATATTGACTTTGTCGCCATGCTTGATGCTCCTACGGAGAAAACAGCGCGTATGCCTGGACTCTAGTGGTTGTGGTGACTAATGAGAGACAGGATCAAAAACTGCGTTACGTGTCAGCCCAACTATCCTACAAAACTTCTCCACATTTAAGCCCACACATGGCGAGGCGGCCTCCATCGACACGCTCGACCGTACGGTTCGAGGATCACGTATCTACCTGTGTCTAAAACCCACGCACGCCTCTTGCTTTCCGCTCACCCCCACCGCGCCACCGGCGAGGGAGGAGGCGCTGATGCCGATGCTGGGGGAGGCCTCCCCGTGGAGCCTGGTCGCCTGGGCGGCGGCCGTGGCGCTCCTGTGGCTGGCCGTGTGGACGCTGGAGTGGGCCTGGTGGACGCCGCGGCGGCTGGAGAGGGCCCTCCGGGCGCAGGGCGTCCGGGGCAACCGGTACCACCTCTTCACCGGCGACGTGCCGGAGAACGCGCGCCTCAACCGGGAGGCCCGAAAGAAGCCGCTGCCGCTTGGCTGCCACGACATCGTCCCGCGCGTGCTGCCTATGTTCTGCAAGGCCGTTAAGGAGCACGGTATGATCCTTCGTTCTGTAATCGGTATCAAAGTTGAGATCGTGCATCTGCATCACGTTGGAGATTAACTTCGCACTCCAGCCTTTTAGGGAACAGTCCATTTTAAACTATTTACTGTTTTAATATTCAAATAAAGTTTCATGTTCCGATATGTTCTCAATCTTTGGGGAAAGACAGATGGGGTTGATTTAAATAGAAAATGGGATGATGATCTATGTACTTGTGGAGTAGTCAATTAATCATGTACTCGTGGTAGGGGCTATTATCTAATTAGAATGTGCATTTTGTTTGAGATATCCTATGATCATCACGTAGAACATGTTTATGTAGTTTTTAGTCTCCCTTCCCCTCTGATGAGATTGAAATTTGAAAACGTAAATGCAGGGAAACCGTCATTCACTTGGTTTGGCCCAACGCCAAGAGTGATGATTGCAGATCCTGAATCAGTAAGAGAGGTGTTGTCTAACAAGTTTGGCCACTTCGGCAAACCAAAGCCTAGCCGTATTGGAAAAATGCTAGCCTCTGGAGTTGTAAGCTATGAAGGCGAGAAATGGGCAAAGCATCGGAGAATTCTCAATCCTGCCTTTCACCATGAGAAAATAAAGGTAAGCTCAATGGAATATTTCCATGGCTTCCATTTTATCATTTTTTTAAATGGCAGCATTCCATATTTTTTAGTATTAGGTAATGTGCAAAGTTGGCTAACAATGATGTCTCATTCGCAGCGGATGCTGCCAGTTTTTTCTACCTGCTGCACCGAAATGATTACTAGATGGGAGAATGCGATGTCCCGTGAAGGAATATCAGAGTTAGATGTTTGGCCTGAGTTCCAGAATCTTACAGGGGATGTCATATCAAAAACAGCATTCGGTAGCAGCTATCAAGAAGGGAGGAGAATTTTCCAGCTGCAAGCAGAGTCAGCTGAACGCTTAATACAAGCCTTTCAGATAATTTTTATACCAGGATATTGGTTTGTTCTTTTCTTCTTACAATACAGAAAAGAAATCAATCGAACTTGCATATTCAAAGATCATACGAAATCCTATTTCTTATATAATAAATGGTGGACAACCATTGTCAAAATGCTGCGCTGATGATTGTGAAATTAAATCAATCGGATTTGCATATTCAAAGATCATTCGCAATATGGCAGCCATTCCTATCATATATGTGAGGTCAGTAGTGAAACGTCAAAAAGTTATATAAGTTTATATCACTTTTAGCAAACGAATAATTACATATTTGATTTTTGGTTTAGAAGAAAAAAAGGGCAGTCCAAGCACATTCAAGTTTTCATATAATAGAAAATATGCAATGATGAAAACAGAATGCAAATTCTCGTTTCCTTGATTAAATATATGAGTTCTTTAACAGTCCTTTTGGAAAGGTATCAAATCTACTGAGAATTATAACTTGTAAGATACCGAAATTTGGTAAATACTTACTTTAGAACTACCTCTAAAGGTATAATTAACTGTACATCTTGTGAAGTTTGAATGATTGAAGAAGAGCCTACATGTATGTGCTTTTCTTTGAATTAAGCTAAATTTATACACTAGCAATTAAACATTTATTTGAAAACTTTGCAGGTTCTTACCAACTAAAAACAACAGAAGGCTGAGAGAAATTGAACGAGAGGTCCGCAAAATTCTACGAGGAATAATTGGAAAGAGAGAGAGGGCTATTAAAAATGGTGAAACCAGCAATAGTGACTTGCTGGGATTATTGGTGGAGTCAAATATGAGGGAATCAAATGGGAAAGCAGAATTAGGAATGACTACAGACGAAATTATTGAGGAATGCAAGCTATTTTACTTTGCAGGTATGGAGACAACATCTGTGTTGCTCACTTGGACGTTAATTGTACTAAGCATGCACCCAGAGTGGCAAGAGCGAGCAAGAGAAGAAGTGCTACACCACTTTGGAAGAACTGCACCAGACTATGATAGCTTGAGTCGCCTGAAGATTGTAAGTATGAGATCAGTGCGCTCTCTTATTTTACCAAATATGCAAAATGCAGTCTATTAAGGACACTTACGTATTTTGTACTGTGATCTTGGCATGTGATTGTTTGATCAATTAGTTTTAGAATCCAAAACTTTTGTATTGAAATGCTAACTATTTGTCGCCAAAAGTAACAGGTGCTTATGGCATGTGTTTTCCATATGCTTCTAGAATGCTTTCTTTTCCATACAGTTCAGAACTGTTATATAGCTAATAATTTTTATGCCCTTACTTCACGCCGGGCTTATTAAGCCTTTACTTACCGTTCAGATGGAAAGAAATAGCTTTGCTCTGTTTAGGCAAAATGGTAGACGATTCTTTACCTCCTAGAAATGGTCTGGATTTACATTTTTAGACTCGATGGGCTTAAGCCCTGTTATCACCGGCAATATAGTTGAGGCGTTGGATCGCCGGTATATATAAGTGAATAAACAGTCTGATTGTTGGATTAAGCAATGATTCCTCTGAAGCAAATGGGAAGATGTGATGTTTTAATTTTGGAATCATTGACCAATGATCTTGATCTCCGTTTTGCTACTGCAGGTAACAATGATTCTATACGAGGTTCTTAGGTTGTACCCGCCAGCGGTATTCTTGACCAGACGAACATACAAGGAAATGGCGCTCGGTGGCATCAAATATCCTGCTGAAGTGAACCTTATGTTGCCCATTATATTTATCCACCATGATCCTGATATTTGGGGAAAAGATGCAAGTGAATTCAATCCAGAGAGGTTTGCTGATGGCATCTCCAATGCAACGAAGTATCAGGCCGCCTTCTTTCCATTTGGAGGGGGCCCTCGAATCTGCATCGGCCAGAACTTCGCACTATTGGAAGCCAAGATGGCCCTCAGCACGATCCTTCAGCGATTCTCCTGGGAGCTTTCGCCATCGTACACCCACGCGCCATACACGGTGTTGACTCTCCATCCACAGCACGGTGCTCCAATTAAGCTAAAGAAAATCTGATCATACACCCTCGATCTTGTAGTATTTTTCTCCGATCCTCATCTGCTAGCTACCGTACTACTTTTTTTCTATTTGACGTTGGTTAATTCAATTTTGATCTAATCAACGGCAAATAAATAAAAATAGAGGGAGTACTTGTCTCCGCGCAACAGGCATGATTGTATCTAGAACAAGTGGCCGTGTGTATCGTACATTAGTACGAGTATACACTCCCTATGTTTTATAATACTTGGCAATTTTGACATTGCGTTGTTTTAGTTTGATCATACCTATTTTATAAATAAATTTGTAAGTATTAAAAATATATCATATTGCTGAATCATGTTGCACTATAAATATAAACATATAAACCCATTCATCGTAATCAAATAATTTAAAAGATACTACAAATTAAAGCAATCGTCAAACAGAACTGCCAAATCTTATGAAACAGAGGGAATATTTTTTCCCACGAGGTGTTAAACTCTTCGCTAAAAAAGGGTGTTAATAAACTACAGTATGGAGCATTAGTTTGGACTTGGCGAAGCTACCGACTGTAATTTACGACAGTTTTTGGATTTTTAAATTTTGATTTCTAGGAATAATGTTAGTAAATCCTTTTAGTTGTTTTTAACAAACATGAAAATACAGCTAGGACACGATAATTCTCAAATCAAATCATAAATATAAAATCAAGTACAGATTATAACCCAAAATTTATTCGAGCCAGCCTTACACTCAACCAGTGCTATAACCATGGCATGAAGAGTCAAGAGTGAGGAGATGGAGATCAGGGTTTACCATCTTCATGGGAGATCAAATCCCAATACCTGATGGGATGACCGGTTTTTGTGGAAATCGATAAATTTTGGTTAAAACCGGATAGATTCGAAAACCAAAAAATTGTACTCAAACATTAGGGTTAAACATGGGAAATAGGTTGGTTTTACCAATTTCTTGGTCGAAATCGTCGAAATTCCGATGGGAATAGCATTGTTGGGATGACTAAAATTTCGCTCGTGTTCACTGGGAAATCAATCGGTTTGGTCGAGAAACTAGTGATGTTTTTTTTACTAAAAATTGACAAATAGTTGAGAAACCTTAGAAAATTGTGGAAAACGAAGTGAAAGTCACCCCGATCTTATAGCGGCTCTGTTTGTATGGCTCCAACTATTAGATGCAGATATAAAATAGAGTATTTTTTCTACGTAGGAGATCAGAGATGAGAAAGGCCAGAATAGCCAGGTACGTCGACCTTACACAACCAAACACAACCAAAACAATGACCTTACATGAACAAACACGACACAAAAAATCACAACTTTCCAAGACCTTAAACCACCAAAACAAAGACCTTACGTGTCCTTGCAGGACCAGAACGACAACCAAGCACGACTAGAGTTTGTAAGTAAATTAGGGGGCATTGTGTTTTATCACTGTTTTCAACTTTAATGGTGATTTTAACCTTATCTTTTCAATTTTATGATTTTTCCCTTATTTTATTGACTGAAGCTTGTGCTTGCCCCATTCTATTAAGAGGACTTAACCATGTGAAAATGCACGTCAAGATAGAGGCAAAATTCATGTCAAATATGTGCTCGTCCTCTTTTTTAAAAATGAATATGTGAAAACCCATATGAAAACAAGGGCAAAATTCATGTCAAAATGTTCCATGTCAAAACAGGAGTGTGGGGACCGTTTGGAGGGGGTCCGAATGTCCCACGACACACATAACCGTCCAGAAAGTTTAGTTGCACGTAGAATGATACAGAAACAGAACTTCAATTAATTATACAGACAGACAAGGTTCTAGTACAACTCCAGACTCAATACACGCACACAACAGGCCTATGACCATATACATACAACCAAAAGACGCAACTCTGCACCATAGGAACAGCTTGAGCGTAGAGTCGACCTAGAAGTTGAAACCTTCATCTTCGTCCCAATCCTGTGGATCGACGGCTTCGTCGACTTCACCTGTAGCTTCTTCCTAACCGGCTAGAGCCCAAAAATATACGAGATTGAGTACACAAATACTCCGCAAACCATGCGAGGAAACTTATACTGATGCAGGATATAACAAGGAAGAGAATAAGCTTAACTTTAAGTCTTATCAGTAGTTCACAATCTTCCCATTTCATAAACAAGTTTAATTTTAAAGGGTTTATCATTTCATGTCATTATACCTCAAATTTAAACCATTCTTTCAAACCTACTTATGCTATTACTCTAGATTCATCCATAAACATATCTCCATTAACCGGGAGCACAGCGTATTCAAATACTAAATGACTCTGCAACGTCTGCCCAGCTTTACCCGCACAATACCGCAACTTGATCAGGGTTGAGATAACAAAGCATACCAGTGCTCCAAGCTCATCTTTGTTCTGCCTAGTAGGTTATAGGACAAGGCATCTGTTGGCCTTAACTTGGCCTTCGCAAGGGTGTGAACCAACCCGACGACTCGTCCTATAACCAAGGATACCGCACAGTTGCACTATTGCACTATTGCACCCACTATTGCACTATTGCACTATTGCACGACTAGGAGAAACACACAATCCTTAAAGACCGCCAAGGGTACCGCAGCACCCACACTCACATATTCAATCAATCTCACCTCACTCAGTGGCCATTACACACATTAAAACCTAAAATGCTAATACACTGAAAGGTTGCAGAAGTTCAATTCACCGGAGCAGTGTACACTAGGTCTGAATACCTCGATCATGTGGATGGGCGCTAACTATATCACTTATACTGTAACGCCCCCTTCCTAGTACCCCCATACGGTGATACCAAAGAGGAAGCGCCGCAGGAGATTGGCGTGAACCAACTCCCACGGAACTGTGATGCCGGTACCAGTCCCAGAATTCTTGCTAGTACCCGCGGTCAACGAAGATGTATCATAGCAAATAACTAAATACATAAATACATATATGTACCTTTATAAGTTGCGGCCTTGGGCAAGCCCTGAGCAGCAACCGGTAAACAGAACCACAGCAGCGAAACGACAGCGTAGCGAGAACCCAATCCACAAGCAACGGCTTAGGACTAGGAAGGAAACCCTAATCTTTACTTCAGCTTCACTCTTCTTAAAGGAGGAGAGAAAAGAAATGGATTGAGTACTTACGTACTCAGCAAGTCAAGGGAAAACGTGAATCATGCAGGCTATCAAAGAGAGGCTAGGGTTTATTTCGCAAACCTTTTTCATTTGAAAACATTTTCGAAAACCTAAGTGTGGATTGTCTCAATGTGATTGGAAGGAGGCTCTCGCCTCGATCCTGTCCGTGAATTGCTTTTCAACAACTCGAGCGGACTAACCAGATTTTAATTGATTTTATATATTCTTATACCGCCTGTCGGATCATGACAGCGGATTAGTGGATCTGCCCACAAGCAGCTTCCTACTGTATACTCATCTATTACTTTATTTTCAATTTCGCCCACTCAGGACGTGTTCTTATTTTCCATTATTATTTTCCTTTCACTTTCGCCCACTCAGGACGTAATCTCATCTCATATCTCATCTCGATGGCTCTCCAAGCCATCCTTAAACTCAACTCAAACTACTTCCGCTCTGAAAGCCTAATCTATGATGCCATACGACATCCTGGGTCACACAACCCTGTTTCAGACCACTCAGGTCATCCATCAGCCACTAAGGCCGATTCTGGTAACGATTCCCATACCACAAATCACTTTCGCAAACAGTTGTAAACAAATCTACGCTAGAGGAATTACCTCATATTGCCCATAACCGTGGGCATGGCTGTTCGAACAGTTTGTATACCTTTGCAAAGGTTGTACGCTTTACCCACACGACGCGAGCTTACTTCCCGCACTCGTCAGTGGGGAAGGTTCGCGACAGGGCCTTTCCAAAGCCTTCCCAGGATAGCACGCTGCCCTATAAATGGGTGCTCACACTCAACCAAGTACCAAGAACTCATTTTCTGTACTCAAGGACGGGGGTATATCGCCCTCTTGGCACCCAGCCAGTCCCACATTTATTAGCAACCGAAAACTATCCTGGGAACACTAATTACTCAGCCAGGGGTGTCCCATACCACCCGTATGATCGCACTGTGAGATGCTCGGATGGAATTCCCCAAGGAATCGGTCCTTATATGCGAATACGAAGTGCCACCACACAGGCGATCACTTTGCACCGCGAATCTTTCGCAAATAGATTTTAGTTTTGCAAAACTCGCCGACATCGCATGTCGAGTTTTCAAAACCATTTGGAAACCCAAATTTTCCCAGATCGACAAATAATTGTGTTGTGAGTGGAACCATTGGAATCCATGCTCAGAGAGCACGGTCACCGAGGTACCACGAGGTGGAGCGACAAGGGATAGGATATCAAAGACCTACAGGGTTTATGCAACTACCGGGTAGGTCCGTCGGTTCGACACACAAACTGAGGCCGATCAATTTATCGTGTACACTAACCATGCAGTTTTTCAAACAAAATATTTTAAATTTAGGAGCAATATGGTCAAAGAGTGACTTGCCTCAGACTTCGTCTTCGAACTTCGCGAGAATCCGACGTCCGACAAATCTCCGAAACGTCGACTACACGCGAAACGAGAGAAAAACACACAAAACCCTAGAAATAATATACTATTATTAATAACTAATAGTGCCATAAGATAGATCTCATTTTTAGAAAAATTTAGAGACTTGAACGGGTTCAATCGGAGTTACGGTTTGGAAGATATGAATTTTGGAAGTTTTGATGATTTTCTGAAAAAGAAAAGGTTTTAATTGGGTTTTTAGAAAAGAATTATTTTTGGAACAGGAATTAATTTGGGGAATAGTAGCTGACAGGTGGGGTCCATTGGTCAGTGGTAGAGGAGAGAGATCTTTGAGGGGTGGCCCACATGGCATTGGGACAGGAGAGAGATAAAGAGGTAATGGCCCACATTTCATAGGATAGAGGATTAGGAGTAGGCCCACATGTAAGAGAGAGATTTGAATAGAGGGCCCACATGTCACTGTGATAGAAGTTAATGGTGTGATTACTATGTACTGGGGTCCACATGTCATGTTTACCCGAAGGGGCCCATGGGTCAGAGGGTTAGGTGGCTGGGCCCTCATGCAGACACACACATAGAGAGAGAGGAGAGGTGCCGGATGGCTATAGGAGACGGCCGGCAGAGATCGACGGCCGATGATGGCCGAGGTCGCGCCGGCAAACGGCGGCGAGGGAGGACGGGCGGCCAAATGGACTAGGATGCGGAGGAGATGGAGAGGATGATGGACGGCTCGGATTAGACGGATGAGTGGCGGAAGATGGTCGACGACGGTGGTCCCGTGCCGGCGGCGGCGGTGGAGGGAGAAGATCGTCGCCGGCGACCATTTAAACAACGGATTGGCTCGGGTGTGGATGGTTTGGGTGCGGTATTATGCGAGGAAGTTGGGGAAGAGAATTAAGTTGTGTTTTACCTTTGGCTACGGCGAGAACCGAAGCGGCGGCGATGGCGGACGGCGGAGGAAGGATTAGGGGGTTTTCGATTTAGTGGCTAATCAGCGGCGGTGAGGGGCGGAGGTGCTTCGGAGTGGCTCAGGGGACTCGGCAATGGCGGTGGTTGGGCTGGCGGTGGTCTGTAGCGACGATGGAAGCTTGGTCAGTGCTTTAATGGCGGTGGTAGAGAGAGGTTCTCAGTGATTGGCTTGCTTGGGCTTGTTGCTTGGTGTCCGAAAGAAGGGGGAGGGCGGCTCCCTTTATAGGAGAGCTCTGGCGCTAGCGGACAGAGGGCGGAGGCAGGGAAGGGATAAGCTCGAGCTCGATTGGCAAGGTGCATCAATGGCGCCGGCTTCTGTGGCTTGCGTCATGAGCGGCGGAGGCAAAAATGTGAAGGGGAAATGATGGTGAAGTGTTGGGACGAGGCACCCAGGCGTGCGCATCGTCTCCCGAGGTTCAGCATTGAAGAGAAAAGGCGGCGGCGGCAAGCTTTTTGACCCCGAGCTTGCGGCGGTGACGGCGGAGCGTGTCTCACGGCGGGCGGCGGGGCGGTGGGGTGGATGATGATGTCCGCGCAGTTTTAAGAGGCCGACCAGGCGGTAAGGCGCGGCACAGAGGGAGAACAGCGGGCGAGTTCGGGAGGATTCTAGAGAAGAAAGAGAAAACGCGAGCGACTGGAGGAGGAAGAAGACGGGGACGACGACGGGACTAACATGCGGAGCCGCCGGGCAGAGCCAATCTCAACCGTCCACGCGAGTGCATCGGATGGTTGGGACAGTGAGCGGAGTGGGGGAGGCTGACACGCGGGGCCCGCGGGTGATTTTCAATCCCGCGTGCGCCAGCGGGCCGAGCAGGCCGGCGGGGGAGAGAACAGGAGCAGGCCGAGGAAACGAAGGGGACGGCCCATTGTGCACAGTAGGGTTTATTCTTTTCCTAGGAATTGTTTGGATAGGATTTTTGAAGAAATGGATTTTGTAAATTGATTTAAATAGGATTTCAAATCTCTACAAAAATTTGGGGATTTTTGTGGAGGCTCTAGAGTTGATTTTGGAGAAATATGAAGGATATTTTTATTTGGAATATTATTCTCAGAAATTTTAAATCAAGGGAAATTTAAGATGGACTCATATATATACACACACACACATATATATATATATTTATATATATACATATGTATATGAGAGAGAGGGATCTAGGGAGGGTTTTTGGAAGGGATAATTCGGAGTTTTAAACTCGGATTTGATTTGTAATTTTGGGATTGGAACTCTTGGGATTCTCAGGAATTTTGTAATGGAATAGAATTGGAGCACCTCGAGAGAAGATTAAAATTTGAATTTAATTCTTGGGATTTGAGGCAAATTTTGGGAAGAGAGTTCTTGATGGAATCTAGGGTTTTTGAGAGGAACAAAATCAGAGGATTAAAATAGAGGGATTCAAGGGCGATTTCTGAAGGGTTTTATTGGAGTGCTTCGAATTGCAAAATTCGAACCCGAGTACAGAGAATTTTTAGGAGGCATGAAATAAGAGTATTTTGATCAAAGTCTTCAGAAGGGATTCGAAGGGGATCTTGATTTGGAATTTTCCGAGGGAGTTTTGAGAGAGACGATCAAATTGCAAAATTCGGGTCTCGGAATTTAGGAGAGAGTCTGGGACTGAGGTTTTTAAGGTTTCAAGGGAGGCTTTGATCTGAGATCTATGGCACTTAGTCCTTAAGCACACACAAACAGTCAAAAGTTTTTGAAACTAGGGTTTTTACCAAAATAGTTTTTAACGGCCCGGAAACCGGGGCGTTACATATACTAGCACAAGGGGTTATGCCCTTTGAAACTTTAAATAAACCATAATATTCACAAGTCCTTTCCATAAAATGATAACTTTACATGCTAGTAATATATTTACAATAATCAAGATTTATCTAGGGTTGTCAAAGATATAACAGGCTCAATTCAAAGCATGGCATTATATAACAATATAAAGTAATTGGTCATTACTATTTCAAAAGAGTTTTCAATAAAACAACACATGCATGCTATATAGTACTTGCAAGGTAAGTACATCTACCCAAAATAAGACCTAGCTCCAGATTGGGTTCAATTGTGTTCGAAGGATGCATGACTTGCCTTCGGGATCGGCGTAGTCGTACCAATCGTCTCCTCCTATGGTTGCGAAGACGTATGCGTCAGCTGCGAACTCAGATTCCTTGATTGGATTTGCTGCATCGTGATATATCGATAAACAAATAAAAATAAATAAAAGAATAACTCTAGATAAATGTCAAAAACTCAAAAAATGCTCAGGGTTGCGTCAATGGATGCTCGGATCACGACAAAACTGGCGCGGATGGATTCGGAATAATTCAAGGAGCCGATAATAGGCTTCGGAATTTGATCTTGAAGTCAAATGGTCACTGAACCAGTTGAACCAGGAAATAAAGGATTTTTAGAATTATTTTTCTAAAGAAAAAAGGGAGCGGTCTGTTTTTCTTTTGGTTTACAGAGGGCGGCAGCGGTTCAGCTGCGCCGGCGGCGAAGGAGGCAGCGAGGCAGCCTACAGAGGCCAGTTCCGGGCTCCTGGGAGGATGGCGATTCCATTCTCCATGGTGCTCGGGGCTAGCGTGCCGACGGCGAGACTGGCGGTGGCAAGTAGGGGAGGCGTTCCGTCGAGTCGGTGGCGGGGCACGGCTACCAGGAAGCTTCAGGAGGTTAGGGGGGGGGGGGGGGGGAGCCGGTGATGGCAGCGGTTATGCATGAGGATAGCCGAGGCGACAGCGCGCCGAGCGGCCGGCGGCGCAAGGTGAGGCTCTGGCGACTATTTCGCCGGGGAAGGAGAGGGGTTTTGGAGAGTTTGACATGGAGAGGAAGATGGCACCTTCAATTTTGGGAGAGGATCGAAGTTGGCGGCGAATTTTGGAGTTTCTCTCCGGCGGCCAAGCTAGAGCTTTTCTTTGTTTTCTTGCCGCGATTGTGATTGACGGCACCGAGGCCGGGCGGCTTAGAGGAGATGAGAGAGGAGGTGGTGGCGGCCCTTTTTTCTTTTGGCGGCGACAGACAAGGAGTAGCGGAGAGGGAGATAGAGGGAGAGGTAGTGAGCGGCGGTGGCGGCAGAGAAACGATGGAGGATGGATGGATGCGGCATCAATGACGGCGGTTAGCCGAGGCTGTGCTCAAGCTGAGGTTGGGCACTAGCTTGGTGGCTACGGCTGATGCATGGGTGCATGACTCATGGGCGGTGACGCAGCAGCAAGCAGCTGCGTGGCTCGACTAGAAGGTGGTGGTGATCGGTAGCTGAGTGGTGATCAGAGCAAGGCTCTGCCTTGCGAGGCAGAGCAGGGAGGGAGGATGGGCAGGCTCGGGCCAGCCTGAGTTGGCAGGCTAAAGGAGAAGAAAAAGAGAAAGGAAAAGAAAAGGTGGGCCAAGCCGAGGAAATAGATTGGCGACAAGAAAAACAATAGGTCAGTGCCTTGAGAACGGTGTGGACTCGTCCGCAAGGATTTAGGATAAATGGATGGATTAAAAAAAAGAAAAAGAAGGAGAAATAAAAAGGAAAACAACAAATGACGAACGAAGAACGGCTTTTTAAAATGAAATGAAACGATGACTCGACGCGAAGTTTTTGAAAATTCAAAAAACAAAAAAGTTTTAAAACTTAGTTATTTTTAAGGCTATTACAAGGAGTAAAACCACAAAGTACTCAGAAAAGTAGAAGGAAATATGCAAGGGTATACATTCTTTCATATTGTAAAGTCTTCGTAATGGAATTGGGGCAAACATAATCTTCAGTAAGATAACGATGGCAAAATTATAAAGTTGAAAAGGTAAAGGTAAAATCACCATGGGAGTTAAAAGCATGGTAAAACTGCAATTGTCCCTTAAATTAAAGTGGCTTAATTAGTTTTTCTGTTTGATCTAAAATGGTATAAAATATGAATAAAATGTCTCACCCTATAACCTTCGGACATTTTGGCAAAGCTTCAGCTTATGGATTCTTATTCTATAGAGCTATAGCCGAACCCAACATTATTATATTCTTTTTTTTTAAAAAAAAAGGGAGCAGGTAAATCTACTCTACAAAATACATAGAAAAGGTGAAGTTATCTTTTTTTTTTTCCAGCTCCACAAATATTCATTTTAGATTTAGACTTCTGCGAAACACCCAATCTACTAGCAGCTCCAACTCAATTTCTAAAGTTAGAAAACCCATTTTCAAAGCCGTCGCTGTTGAGGCTTTACGAAATAGACCAAATCAAATTTTACAAGATTAAAACAATGTTAATCCTTTTCAATGCAAGAATGCTTTACTTAGGGCCGAGGCATCTTGACATCTTGACATCGTCTGCCTGGCCCTGATAGTTGTTGTGACAGCACAGGATGGTGTAAGGTGCGCACGTGTCAGCCCAACTATCGAACATATTTTAAGCCCACATATTAGGTCATGGGTCATCGACGCTATCGATCATTGACCATTCAGTTCAAAGGATAACCTTTCTCTGTTCCTAAGCCCAGGCCTCTGCTTTCCTCTCACCCCACTGCGCCACCAGCGAGGGAGGAGGCGCTGCCGCTGATGCTGGGGGAGACCTCCCCGTGGAGCCTGGCTGCCGGGGCGGCGGCCGTGGCGCTGCTGTGGCTGGCCGTATGGACGCTGGAGTGGGCCTGGTGGACGCCGCGGCGGCTGGAGAGGGCCCTCCGGGCGCAGGGCGTTCGGGGCAACCGGTACCGCCTCTTCACCGGCGACGTGCCGGAGAACCTCCGGCTCAACCGGGAGGCCCGGACGAAGCCGCTGCCGCTCGGCTGCCACGACATCATCCCGCGCGTGCTGCCTATGTTCTGCAAAGCCGTTGAGGAGTACGGTATGGTCCTTCCCTTCTGTGTCGAATTTCCAGTTTTATGTGAAATCAAACATCTGGTGCTTGCAGTACTGAGCTAGCATGTAGCATCACCGAAAGGCGAAAGCAATTTATTCTTATCTCTAGATGTATAAAAGACAATCTGAAGTTGAGATCGTGCATCACGTTGGAGATTAACTTCAAATTCCAGCTTTGTTTTGGAAGCAGTCCATACTAAATTATTGTTGTTTTATTATTCAATCAGAGCTCTTATACCTTTTCATGTTCTCATTTTTTTGGGGAAAAACAAGAGGGATTGGCATTTAAAAAAAGTGGATGAGGTGTATGTACTTGGGGGGTAGTCATGTGCCTCTAGTTGACAGGAGCTATTATTCTAATTGGAATGTGCGCTCTACAACATGTTGGGTGTAGTTTATAGTCTCCCTTCACCTCTAATGGGATTGAAAACGTAACTGCAGGGAAACCATCATTCACTTGGTTTGGCCCAATGCCAAGAGTGATGATTTCAGACCCTGAATCAGTAAGAGAGGTTTTGTCTAACAAGTTTGGCCACTTTGGCAAACAAAAGCCTAGCCGTATCGGAAAGTTGCTAGTCTCCGGAGTTGTAAGCTATGAAGGCGAGAAATGGGCAAAGCACCGGAGAATTCTTAATCCTGCCTTTCACCACGAGAAAATAAAGGTAAGATTGATTTTATCACTTTTAGATTGCAGCATTCCATATTTTCTTATTGGGTAATGTACAAAGATGGCTAACAATATTGTCTTGTTCACAGCGGATGCTGCCAGTTTTTTCTAACTGCTGCACCGAAATGATTACTAGATGGGAGAATTCAATGTCTTTTGAAGGAATGTCTGAGATAGATGTTTGGCCTGAGTTCCAGAATCTTACGGGAGATGTCATATCAAAAACAGCATTCGGTAGCAGCTATGGGGAAGGGAGGAGAATTTTTCAGCTGCAAGCAGAGTCAGCTGAACGCTTGATACAAGCCTTTCGGACAATTTTTATACCAGGATATTGGTTTGTTCTTTTCTTCTTACATTACAGAAAAGAAATCATTTGGACTTGCATATCCAAACATCTTATGAACAACCCTATGAGTTATATAATATCTTTATTTAGCACTTATGTGATATATTACAGTCGAAAACTGTTGTCAAAATGCTCCACTGAGGACTGTGAAATTAAAGTAGTAAAAGATGACTTGTTTGTGGATAAAGTAGATATTACCTTCATTTATGTTTTTAGATATGGCAGTCATCGCCAGCTGACATGTGAAGTCAGTAGTCAGACATCAAAGAGTTATATAAGTTCATATCACTTTTAGCAAACAAATAATTACGTATTCGATCTTTGGTTTAGAAGAAAAATTCGGCAGTCTAAGCACATGCAAGTTTTTAGATAATAATAATGGAAAACATGCAATGATGAGAACAAAATGCAGTCTCACTTCCTTTGTTTAATGAATGAGTTCTTTAACAGTCATTTTAGAAAGATATCAAAGGTATGACAGTTAAAGCTTGGAATATACCAAAATTTGCTGCATCCTCTGAGTGCTTTGGTACTACTTCCGAAGGTATAATTAATAGTACACATTGGTGCAATTTGAATGATTGCAAGAAGAGTCTACATGTATGCACTTTTTTAGACTATAAGCTAAATTTATACAACAGCAATTAAGAATTTATTCTTGCATGATTGAAAATTTTACAGGTTCTTACCAACTAAAAACAACAGAAGGATGAGAAAAATTGAACAGGAGATCTGCAAACTTCTACGAGGAATAATTGAAAAGAGAGAAAGAGCTATTAAAAATGGTGAAACCAGTAATGGTGACTTGTTGGGATTATTGGTGGAGTCAAATACAAGGGAATCAAATGGGAAAGCTGAACTAGGAATGACTACAGACGAAATTATTGAGGAATGCAAGCTATTTTACTTTGCAGGTATGGAGACAACATCAGTGTTGCTCACTTGGACATTAATTGTACTAAGCATGCACCCAGAGTGGCAAGAGCGAGCAAGAGAAGAAGTGCTACACCACTTTGGAAGAACCACACCGGACTATGATAGCTTAAGTCGTCTGAAGATTGTAAGTATGAGATCAAGCTCCCTCTTATAACCAAATATGCAAAATGCAGTCTTAAGGACACTATTTTTTTTCCTGTAATTTTGGCCTATGACTGTTTGATCAATTACATTTAAAATCTGAAAATGTTGTGTTGAAATGCTAACCATTCTTCACCTAAAGTATCAGGAGCTTATGCCATGTATTTTTCATATGCTTCTAGAATGCTTTGTTTTCCATACAGTTCAGATGATGTTATGTTAAAGCTTTATCAGTTATCACTGGCAATATAATTGAGGGGTTGAATTGCCAGTATATGTAAGTGAAGAAAACAGCCTGATTGTTGGATTAAGCAAGGATTCATTTGAAGCAAATGGGAAGATTTCATGTTTTAATTTCGGATTAATTAACAATGATCTTGGTCTCTGTTTTGTTATGGCAGGTAACAATGATTCTATATGAGGTTCTTAGGTTGTACCCGCCAGTGGTGTTCTTAACCAGACGAACATACAAGGAAATGTATCTCGGTGGCATCAAATATCCTGCTGAAGTGAACCTTATGTTGCCCATTTTATTTATTCACCATGATCCTGATATTTGGGGGAAAGATGCGAGTGAATTCAATCCAGAGAGGTTTGTTGATGGCATCTCCAACGCAACGAAGTATCAAACCTCCTTCTTTCCATTTGGATGGGGTCCTCGAATCTGCATCGGCCAGAACTTTGCACTATTGGAAGCCAAGATGGCGCTCTGTACAATCCTTCAGCGGTTCTCCTTTGAGCTTTCGCCATCGTACATCCACGCGCCATACACTGTGATAACTCTCCACCCACAGCACGGTGCTCAAATTAAGCTGAAGAAAATATAACCATACAGCTCACTTGCTCGGACTGTCCGAGGAGAAACTTAAAGTCAGTTAATTTATAATCTGAATCCTGTTGTATATTTTTTTCTTCTTCTTTTTTCTGGAAGCCGAGGTAGACTCCAAGTTTCGTACCAAGATATTACTTGTAGATATAGCTTTGTATGCAGAGATGGAACATGGTGAGTGACACAGTGATAGTATCAGTTTTGACTCGGTGCCTTTCTTTTGTTATTACTATCCATTTTCTGGTAGGTTTAAGAAGATACACCATACGCAACTACGCCGGATCAGCAAATGTGTTCTGCTTTGATATCAAATTCCGGATCCATAGACTTCTTTTATTTTCTCTTTTGAACACGACGATCAGAGTCGGCGCAGCCTAACCGGAACGCCGTGCTGCGGGTGCAGCGTCAGCACGGTGTAGGGCGCGTGCACGTACGCCGGCGAGAGCTCGAACGCGAAGCGCTGCAGGATCATGCTGAGGGCCACCTTGGCCTCCAGCAGCGCGAAGTTCTGGCCGATGCAGATGCGCGGCCCCCGGCTGAAGGGGAAGAAGGCGCCGGGGTCCTTGCACGCCTTGGCCACGCCCTTGGCGAACCTCCCCGGGTTGAACTCGCCGGCGTCGTGCCCCCACACGGCGGCGTCCCGGTGGATGAACAGCACGGGCAGCGCCAGCATCACGCCCGGCGGGTACGTCACGCCGCCGAGCTCTATCTCCTTATACGTGCGGCGGTTCATCTGCACCACCGGCGGGTACATGCGTAGCACCTCGTTCAGCACCATGGTCACCTGCCAAGAGCAACACCTGACTAAGTGAAATCGTGAAGCATCAGTGTGGAACAAATCGTGTTAAGGGCAGTAACTCACAACTTTCAGGCGGCTAACGCCATTGAAATCGGGTTTGTTCCGCCCAAAGACTTGCAGAACCTCCTCCCTGGCGCGATCCTGCCACTCAGGGTGCATGCTCAGGGCAACCATTGTCCAGGTGAGCAGTACAGCGGTTGTCTCCATCCCGGCGAAGTAGAACAGCTTGCATTCTTCGATGATTTCCTCGACGGTCATCCCCTTGCTGGATCCGCCGTCCGCGTCGTCGTAATCCATGTTGGACTCTAGGAGCAAGCCGAGAAGATTGTCTTTGTTTGCTTCGCCGTTCTTCATAGCCTCCTGCCTCTTCTCTATTATGCCTCTTAGAATTGTCTTGATCTCTCTGTCTATTGCCTTCATCCTTCTGTTGTTTTCTGTCGGTAAAAGACTGGAGGGACAGTATTATGTTAGCTCTATGGATGAAACTAAGTAGATACAAAATGAATTTAGTTTTTTCTCTACATAAAAGCTGAATATATCCATTATCTTAAAAAAAAAATAAAAGTTCGATACAAACAATGGCAAAGATAGGGAGCACTTTTGTCTTTGGTGGTCCACCCGTGTTTTTCTCGCAACAACTATTTTGTTGTCCTGCCTGTACTAAATTTTCTCTTGGTATTAATAAATTTGGCCGGCTTTTGTTTGCCGGCCCGGCAAAATGAAAAAAAAAAAGGAACACTCAGGACTTTAGGTAGCGTTCTAAATAAATGATACGTAGATGCAAGCTGATGGGTGACTTATTTATAGAGATAAATTAAATATTATATTATAAACCTAACAAATACCCTCGTTGTTCTAAAATATAGCTATTTCTGGTTATCTAACTGGACAAATACACGGAGGGAGCTTAGAACAAGTAATCTAAGTAATGCAGTAAAAGAAAGTTTTTTAAGAAAATATTTTTAGTAGCATAAGACAAATAATCTATGACAATAATCTGATGGGTAAGTTGAAAAAAACAAGGACTGAAACTAAAGATGCTGGGACAGTGATGAGAATCATACGAGAAGCCTGGGATGTAATTAGTCCGGAAAGATTGAACAAGGCGTTCAGCTTGCTCGGCTTGAAGTAGGAAAATTCTTCTGCCTTCCTGGTGTCCGACACCAAATGCTGCTCTAGAAATAACATCTCCTGATAAATTCTGAAACTCTGGCCAAACGTCCAGCTTGGCTTTTCCAACAGAAGCAGCAACCGCATGCTCCCATCTGCCAATTAGTTCGCTGCAAGATGCGGAGAATGCTGGCAACATCCGCTGCAATTAGTTCCAAGAAAATATATAAGTCAGGAAAGGAAAAAAATATCAGGAAACTAAGTATAACCAAATTTATCTCCAGTGCTAATACGTTTAGTTTGACCTGTTTACTGACCGTAAAGAATGCACAAATAGCTAGACTAACTGATCGTCTTACTAAATGATAATTTACAAATGAAATTCTGAATACTAAATACAGCCAGGTCTCATATTCACGAATTGTTTCAGTAAATCGTACTAATAATACCTTTAGCTTTTCTGCATGAAAGGCTGGATTCATAATCCTCCTATGTTTGACCCATTTTTCACCATGAAGGATCAAGAGCCCACCAACGAGTAACTTGGAAAGCCGAGTGGCTAGCCTTGTCTTCTCAAAGTGACCAAATTTATTTGATAGAACTTCACGGACCAGCTCAGGGTCAGTGATTGTAACCCTTGGCATTGGCCCAAACCATGTAAACGAAATTTTACCTGCATTTTCATAAGCATAGATTAGAACAGTCGAACATATAAAACACAGAAACTAAAGAAGGCAGATTAAATCAGCTAGTGGCATTTCTAGATCAAGTGTATGATGAACTTAAAGTTGCATAAGATCTTCCCAAAAAAAAAGTTGCATAACAATCAAATCAAATCTTGAATGTTCACAAAGATTTTCACAAAAATCAAATTAAATCTTGAAGAATTAGAGAGAGTAACACCGTGCTCCTCCGAGGCACGGTGAAGCAGCGGTGCGATGCGCGGGATGATGTCGTGGGGCCGGTCCATGGGCACGGGCTTGGAGAGGGCCGCCGTGACGAGCCGCAGGTTCTCGTTGAGGTCGCCATGGAGAAAGCGGTACTCGGTGCCCATCAGGCCCTGGGCCCTGAGGGCCCGGTCCATCCGCCGCGGGGCCAGCCAGGCCCACTCCAGCATCTGCGCGGCCCAGACCAGCAGCAGCGCGACCGCCGCGCCGCCGAGCAGGCTCCACGGCGAGGCCTCGCAGAGTAGCTGCGCCGCGCCGTTGCCGATGCCGATGCCCATTGCCTCCTCTCTGCATGCAGCGAGCAAAGCAAATGGTGATGTGGAAACAACGAAATCTAGAGTGCAGTGTGCAGGTATACTA
Source organism: Oryza meyeriana var. granulata (assembly GCA_003991445.1). Taxonomy (NCBI): domain Eukaryota; kingdom Viridiplantae; phylum Streptophyta; class Magnoliopsida; order Poales; family Poaceae; genus Oryza; species Oryza meyeriana. The sequence goes on along the minus strand of RYFJ01000221.1, from coordinate 26,949 downwards.
ACATCTAAACCTGATAACCATCAATGATTGCCTTCTCCAACTTCAGAAAAAAAAAATGACTTCCTATAAAAGTATAAAACTATATCCGTCCAAATTCATCTGAATACCTACCTGATACTGACGTCAGTAGTCACGCAAGGATAAACCTTCGCCACGTAGCCGGGAGAAGTTGTATGCTGGCGGGGCGGGGCGGGCGCCGCCGACGTGGTCGCCGGTGCTCTGGTGAAGATCTACGAAGGGGAGACCGTGAGCGCTAAACCAGCCAGCTGTGGCCGGACGAGCGGGCGGAGAGGCGGGAGCAGTGAGCGTTGGGGAGAAAAGACGAATGGCGCCGGCGCCGGCGCCTCCGGAGAGACGGGAGCCGCGAGCTTTGGGGGGGAAAGGGAGACGTGGCTACATATCACTTGCGGGACATCGACAGGGGAGCATGGGCGCCGCGCATGACGACGGCGGCAGCACTGTAAGTCCACAGGCAACGTAAGCAGGTTCACGCAGCCACACGTCGCGGAGTGGTTCCGCGGTTGCGCCTTGCTCGTCGGTACGGGCCGGCCGGCGCTTTGAATAGAGGATATGACTGGAAATCCCGGCTTGATACTGGACGACGCGATAGGGCCGGCGGAAGGGGAGGCTGATCCAATTAAAGACGCCAAAACTGTTCAGTCATCAGTGGGCCTGTAACGGAACACATCTTCCGGCCCATCAAATACCCCGTGTTTCTGCACAAACTACGGGCTAACCAACGAGGTCCATCTAGGAATGGCAATGGGTCGGGTGAGGTGCGGGTGGAGCAAAAACCTGTCCTCGACGGCGCCCGCGACACTTGGCCACGCCCGCCCTCAATGAGACCCGCGGGTGGAATGTTACACCCGCGCCCGCACCCGCGGGTCACCCGCGGGTGTCGGGTCATCCGCGGGTGCGTTCATTGCACAATAATTAACATATCAAAATAACCATAATAATGAACCAGAGAAGGAGCGGCGGGGGCACCTAGGCGGCGGAGGAGAAGCCGTCGCAGAGGAGGAGCGAGAGGTCCCGGAAGGAGGCGGGAGGGAGCGCATACCAGGTCGAGGTCGTCGTCGGTGATGGTGATGCGCTTGAGGGAAGAGGAGCCGAGGGCGGGAAGCGCGGCAATCTAGCTAGAGGGCAGGAGGTTGAAGTCAGCGAAGCGGGGGCGGCCCTTGAGGAGGATGTGGCGCGTGTTGGGGAAGCGGCGTGTGACGCGGGCTGGGGAGGCGGCGAGGAGGTTGCGGACGGCGACGGAGGCGCGGGTTGCAGACTGGGCGTCGGGTCAAGAGGAGACGAGGAGAGACTGAGAGATGGGAGGCGCCAGGGAGGCGCGGGGGCCTGGGCGAGTGGGCGGCCGGTGGGAGGCGCGGGGTGGGCGGCGACGGCGAGGCGCGGGCCTAGCGGCGGCGGCGGTGGGAGCGCAGGAGGTGGGCGACCAGACCGAGAGAGAATGAGAATGGGAGCAGTGGCTTGGGAGATGGCACACCTAGGTTTTGTTTGGGTTGGGCCGATTGTAGACATGGGCCTTTGTTTACGGGGCCCGATAGACGCCCGCGGGTGAATTTCGTCACCCGCGCCCGACCCGCGTCTATCACGGGCCCCGACCCGATGACACCCGCGGGCACGATTTTGCACCCGCGCCCGCGCCATCGGGTGCGGCGCCCGCGGCGCCCGCGCCTGCGGGTGTGATTGCCATCCTGGGTGCCATGGCCCGGTACCTCATGACAAGCATATGGCCACTCGGATAGAGGATGGGCCTAGCCTTGTAATTAGAGATATAGCTAGATTCGGCAGACTTCGCCTTGTATAGAAAGGAATATACAGTCCTAGTCGGGTACGTTATATCTCTAAGGGGAGATCTCCTAGTCGTAATCCGATGGGGACTCCTACCTTGTAACCTTGTCCCCCAGTATATAAGGAGAGGCAGGGCGCCCCATGAGGGCAGAAGAGCTCATAGAAGCACACGGCCATACAGTTCATCAGAACTACCACCGTATATCCTCAAAGGAATACATACAAACTGGACGTAGGGTATTACCTCACATCGAGGGCCTGAACCAGTATAAAATTTCCTTGTGTTCCTTTGCAATCCACCGAGTTTCCATCCGCCGAGTAGCCCCATATATTTATTGCCGGTGTAAAACATCGACAGTTGGCGCGCCAGTAGGGCTTCGGCGCGATCTACATCTACAAGCTCGATGGATCCAGCAACCGAAGTCGACGGCGGCAAACTCCCCCCCGGAATACAATCGCATTCAGAAGCCTTGACTTCGTCGCCGACCAGATCGGCAATCTCACCCCGGCCACACGGACCCGATCCAACGGCCGAGGGAACCAGCTGACTCCGCGCCAGTCGCCCACACGACGCTCGGCAATCTTCGACGACATGCTGCGGCGATCTCCAATACGCCCGAGTCCAGGGACAACTCTTCCTTTCAGTGTTCGACTCGACTCGGTTCTGAGCGGCCGAGATCGGGCCGAGAAGGAAGAGATCGTCAACTTCCCGTTCGGACTCAGCACGCCGCGGATTATCTACAATCTACATCCGACGCGGCAAACCCGATCCCCTGGAGTTCGACTCGGATACGGCTCCGAGCCGCTCGAGATCGGATCTAGGAGGTCGGAGTTGTAATCACCCCCATCAAACTATTCCGACTACGACTCTCAGTCGGACTACGACTCCCGGTCGATTCCGACTCTAAGTCGCACAGCAGATCGGCAAGCTTCTTTCCCGCCGCGAGAAATTTTCATGCATCCAGAGGCTCTACTCCTATTCAGGAATCATGCCGACGACACGAGCCACAAGAGGAGGAGGCCTGCCGACTGCAAGAACAATAGGAGGAAAAGCAAGACGCCTGCACGCCCGCAACGACGGCCTACGCAGGGCTGGGCGAACCGCTCAGCAACAAACCCTCCAAACAAAAGTCGGCGACCACAACGTCTTCGTCACGCCACAGCAGAACATCGTGGCCGCCGTAACCCTACTGGACACGGTCCAGGTTGGGCCTGATCACCAGGCCACCCCGACGATCGCAAGGATAAAAAGCCATGCTTACCGCTGCCGCATGTCAGCAGCACCAACAGTCGGGCGATACCCTCATACCGACCAACCGGTCGGCATCCCCAATGGCAGTCTCGTCTACCTCAAAGCGACGCCGAGCGGCCGGCTCTAGTCGGCTGCACACGGAGTCACGCCAAAACGTCCACTCGCAACCCAAACAACAACCGGCAACGTCGAAGTGACCGTCGGGACAACCGGGATCTCCGAGCCAACTATGGCGTGATCTTCAGTAGGACACCAATGCTCGCGCTGCGAACGAGAAGAAGACGAGCAACGCCAACTGGAAGACGAGAACGAGCATTTCGGCCTCCACCACGAGCGGTTTCGCCGCCGTAGTCGGGGTCGGAGTCCTCATGAAGACGAAGGCATACCGGCCTTCACCCAGAACTACGACAGGTCGACTGGCAGTCGGCTTTAAGCCTACAGGCATCAACAAATACGATGGCAAGACCAATCCCGAGTCCTGGCTCACGTCTACACTCTGGCGATCCGAGCAGCTGGGGAAATCACAAAGTCATGGCTAACTACCTCCCAGTCGCTCTAGCCGACTCAGCAAGACCATGGCTAACAGGACTTCCCAAGCAATCGATCGGCTCCTGGGGAGAACTTCGGGAACGCTTCGTCACCAACTTCCAGGGAACATACGAGAGGCCATCTTCTGAGTACGACCTATATCAGTTGCGTCAAAGGAAGAACGAGTCTCTTCGTGACTTCATCAAGAGGTTTTCTGAGAAGAGGAACTCAATCCCGAACATCAAGGATGAGGTCGTCATCGCCGCCTTTCGAAAAGGAGTCAAAGACACCTCGTTCATCGACAAATTCACGCGAAAGCCTCCCAACTCTGTCAAGGCCCTATTCGACATGGCAAACAAGTACGCCGACTCGGCCCACGCTGTTGCCGAGGCCCTCGATGACAACAAGTCACCCTGACAGAAGAAGCGGGACGACACTGACGACGCGGTCCCGACTAAAGCTGGGAATCGCAAACGCAAGTCAGACGGCTCTATTGTGGCAGTCGGTCACAACCGTCTTCGACCTTCAACAACTGAGGATTATCGGAGCAACAAGTGACATGCTCGGGGCTCACAAAACCCAAACACAAGGATGGCATCCCCACTCCCAAATACCGAACAGCTAAGTCGCTTTCTGATAAACATCTCCTCACTCGGCCTTGCTAATGCTGCAGCCGCTTACACCTAATAGGTGTACAAGCTGCGCATTTACTTTTTTCCGTTTTTGCTCTTAAATGATTACAAAAGTACTCGAGTAGCATAAATCTCGATCCGTGAAACTCTGCTCCATGTAAGACAAACTCAAGTCACCCAAAAACGCGTGCCTAGAAAGAGCCATGAGCCAACTCCGACGCTAGGGGGCTATGACTAGTCGGGCAGAGTGCTTAAACGTAAGGGGTCAACTACTCGAGGAAATTAATATCAAAAAGAGGAAAGAACACGTATTTACATACATTGTAAAATACATTTTATTCGGGTGATTATTTCCATCATCAGATGCTACTCATCCGATATTTTTATATTGCAGGCCCAGCTCCGGATATGCGTGACAGGAACTCAGGGCTGCGAGCCTATCTCCTACGCTCGGGGGCTGAACAAGTCTGCCAAAATACACTCGGGATGCTCCATGAGGCTACTGACCGAGTACTTGCACCAGTCGGGATGTCATCTTCCCGGCTACGCTCCATGCGAGCCCGGCTACGCTCCATGCGAGCTAATAATCGACCTCCGGCGCCAGTCGGGGCTGTGTACTACTCGGCTAAGTAGGTACGCCCCATGAGGGTCGCCAGCCGAATCCTACGCTACTGCTAGGTTCGGGTACCTTATTTGGTCACAGCTCTGTTGGGTAGGGTATGCCCCATGAGGGTCGCTAGCCGAATCCTATGCTAATGCAAGTTCGGGTACCCTGCTCGGCTCTTCTGAATCAGAGAAGACTTACATCGTCAAAGCGCATCCGGAGTTCTCATGCACTGCGTCACACCTGAGGAGGGCAAGCAAGATCCTGCAACATACCCTGCTCGGCACCTATGGCAACCAGGCTGCATCCAGAACATAAGTCGGAAAGGCTTGCGAATAAGGATTCTCTGGCTGATTGCGGTTATCAACACCAAAAAACTCTCCTGACAGGGCGATGGATGATACTTCTATAGAGCTTATGCCGGATAGGACGGCTCAGCCGGCTTATTTTGGTAGCAGCCACCAAGATATGAGTTCCTTACAGTAGCATGCTCCATGTGGCCGCCCGCAGGCTGAGTTGAAATTATAGCGCTGGTGCTACCAACAGGAGCCGATGAGGTAAACAGATATGCTTCATGAGAGCCTTATTGCTAAACATATATGTTTGGGTATCTGTCTTATCCACCAGGTCTCGAGGATACATCCTTATAAGGATCACAAGCTGGTCTTCATTAAAATTGGAGATGCAGGTATCTCTCTCGAGTACACCTAACCACGTAATGGATTTATTTTTCATACAGTGGTACTCGGCCTACATGCGTGGCCACCAGTTGCCATGAGCAACATTATTCCAGCTGACATGACGCTGAAGAGTCTAACTTTCGAGTAGTACACTACTCGGGAGAGACTATAACCTTCTTTTCCCGCTGACATGACGCGGATGAGTCTAACTTTTCGAGTAGTACACTACTCGGAGAGACTAAAAATTCTCATTCCCGCTACATGACGCGGATGAGTCTAACTTTCGAGTAATACACTACTCGGGAGAGACTATAAAATTCTCATTCCCGCTGACATGATGCGGAGGAGTCTAACTTTCGAGTAGCATACTACTCGGGAAAGACTATAAACATTCTTCCAGCTGACGAGCTGAAGAGTCTAACTTCCGAATGGGACGCTACTCGGGAAAGACTATAAACACCTTTTCCAGCTGACATGAAGCTGACGAGTCTAATTTCGAGTAATATATTACTTGGGAAAGACTATAAATAATCATCCCGGCTGACATGATGCCGACGAGTCTGATTTTCGAGTAGTATACTACTCGGGAAAGACTATAAACACCCCCTTTCCAGCTGACATGACGCTGAAGAGTCCCGTATACGAGTAGCATCCTACTCGGCAAGACTATAAACGCACATTCCGACTGACATGAAGTCGAAGAGTCCTATATACGAGTAGTTCCCTACTCGGCAAGACTATAAATCATATTCCGGTTGACATGATACCGAAGAGTCTCATGTACCAGTAGTAATCTACTCGGGAAAGACTACAAAGGTTAAAGTTCTTTGACTTCATGTTTAATTGTTTTCACAATTAAGCACAAAGTCCGGGGCTACACTAATAGGTGCGCCTATTCGGCGGCACACTATTCCAACATCTACATCGGAGACCTTCATAGCCTCGCTGCCAGCTGACATGAAGCAGGACTCGCGAGAAGCAGCACTCAGACAAAGAGTACTCGGGAGCAATGCACTCGGGAAGACTTCACCGTGGAGGATGAGCACTCGGCATCAGCTGTGACTCAACTATGAAGTCTCGGGGGCTACTGTGGATGCCATGGGCCCCGGGTACCTCATGACAAGCATATGGGCCACTCGGATAGAGGATGGGCCTAGCCTTGTAATTAGAGATATAGCTAGATTCGGCAGACTTCGCCTTGTATAGAAAGAATATACAGTCCTAGTCGGGTACGTTTATATCTCTAAGGGAGATCTCCTAGTCGTAATCCGATGGGGACTCCTACCTTGTAACCTTGTCCCCCAGTATATAAGGGGAGCAGCGGCCCCATGAGGCAGAAGAGCTCATAGAAGCACACAAGCCATACAGTTCATTCAGAACTACCACCGTATATCCTCAAAGGAATAACATACAAACTGGACGTAGGGTATTACCTCACATTCGAGGCCCCCTGAACCAGTATAAAATTTTTTTCCTTGTGTTCCTTTGCAATCCCACCGTAGTTTCCATCCGCGAGTAGCGCCCATATATTTATTGCCGGTAAAACATCGACACATCCCTAGGTCCATCCGCCTATGCATTAGTAAGGGTTTTTTTTTATATATAAAGTGCATGGCCAGTCCCTAAGCTTGTTGTCAGATGTTATCTATGTTCCCATACTCTCAAAATACAGATATAGATTTTGGAACTATTCAAGTGTGTTATTTTGGTCTAAAATTGTCACGGCCCCTTCAGAATCCTACGTGGCGCTGACATGGCTATCAACTCTTTTTCTTTTTTTCTCCTTTTCTTTTCTTTTTCCTTCCCTCTCTCTTCTCTTCTTCCTTCCTTTCCGGCTCGTCCATTCCTTCCTTTCTGGCTAGGACGAGGTTGGAGGCGGTCTGCGCACTGGGGAGGTCAGATGTGGGGTGACGTTGGTGGCATCGAGAGGAGCCGGCGGTAGCTAGGGGCTCCCTCTACCGTGATGGTGACAGCCGTTGCAGTGGGACACCGGGCAGCAAGCGATGGCAATTGCCTACATGGTCCAATGGGCTGCCAGAATCAAGTGGCGACGGGGTTCCTCCTCACGCAAGCGTCGTCTACCGCCAGCACGTCTCCATCAATTGGCGCACGCCTTGTCCCCCGTCGGGTGGATGGATCCAAGGAGGAGCAACGGCAGCAGACGTGAGCTCCTCCACGGCTCTACTCCTTTGAGTAGGTCTAGAGGTGCGAGGTGATAGGGTCGGGGGACAGTTCCTGGCGGTGCTCGTGCTCGCCGCCGGCGACATCGAACCTTGCACGCTGTTTGGATTGATCCCCAGCAACTGCGCCATTGCAGTCGGAGAGATCGGATCCAGGTGCTGGGGCGCCAGATCTGGCCTCAACGTCCCAGGATAGTGATTGATTCGGTGCCCCTGAGCTCTAACGTCGGCCGGTCTCTACCGAGTACTTCCTTAGATTCCGCCACCTGATGCCCCACCGTCGTCCATGCCGTGCCACTAGGGGCCTCCGTTAGCGATGCCAGCGAGCATGGTCGACACGTCCTTTGACGGTAATAGAAGGAAGAAGAGGGGAAAGGAAATAAAAAGAAAAAAAGGAGAAAAAAGAAAAAGGAAATGAGGTGACAGCCACGTGAGCGTCATGTAGGATTCTAGAGAGATCGTGACAATTTTGGTTCGGAATGAACTAGATCTGCATTTTGAGAGTATGGGACATAGATGACAGATAAATAAGTTTAGAAACTGGTCGTATACTTTACTCTCTTTTTTTTCAAGAAGAGGTTCTGAAGCTAAAATTGCTAATACTCCTTCCATCTCATAAAGATTTCATTTTTAGCATTCGAATTTGTCCCCGCAAAGACTTTATTTCTAGGGGTTACAGCCAATTAGGTTAAGACATATGTATTTAATTAGAGCCTAAAAAATATAACTAATGAGTATTAACGAATGTCACCATAACCATTTCTTTCCACTACTAAGGTCAATTCGAATCTGTGTGTTAGGGGTGAAAACCTCTCGTTTTCCGTGAGCACATTTTCTGAACAGCTAAACAGTATGTTTTTTTTGCAAAAATTTCCTATCTAAAAGATGCCTTTAAAAGTCATATTAATCCATTTTCCAAGTTTGCAATAGCCAATACTCAATTAATCATACGCTAATGGCTCACCTCGTTTTGCGTGATTTTTTTCTTCTTTCTTTCCCTCACCTTCAAACTATGTCTAAGGATGTGTTCGAATCAACATGTCAGGGGAAAAATTTCCCTCGTTTTCCATAAGCACGCTTCCCGAATTGCTAAACGGTGTGTTTTTATAAAAATTTTCTATATAAAAGTTTTTTTCAAAAATCATATTAATCTATTTTTTAAGTTTAAAATAATTAATACTCAATTAATCATGCGCTAATGGCTTATCTCGTTTTATGTGATCTTCTCTCTCTTCCCTCTTTCCTCACCTTCAAACTATCCCTAATTTGTTTAAGAATTACTAGAAACAAGTTTTGTGGAACGGACACTTCCACAAGCGAACAGTTCAGACATCAGCGAGACGCGGCTTCAGCGAGATATGGCTTCGGATGTGCGATGCTTCTGCACGGGTGCACCTTTGCTTGTTGTGCCTCGCTTGTGTGCCTTAGGCCATTCACAATGCACCATGGCTCTAGGTGTGGTCTCATGTCCAAAAGGATGTCCATGTAGGATTAGGACACTCAAGCTTCAGCCGGAGATACGGACATCACAATGCAAAGTATCCTCTGATGGGTCCCACCAATCTGAAGCCGCAGTTGGAGATACAAAGCCCACATTGCCATGTAGCCTTGTAGTGCGTAAAATTCCTACATTGCCCTCGCTCTCTCCTGTATTTGAAGTATACAAATGGGTTTGGGAAATTTTTTGATAAGTCCTTGCTTTAGACTTGTGACTGTAGATGCACTTAAAAAAAATCTAGGATCTGGTCTGAGAGTTTATGAAGTATTTAATCACAAGTAACTGTTTTATTAATTGCCATGGTTGCTCACATGAGCTTTATTTATATACATGGGTGGTCGCACGACCTTTATTTATAAATACATGGGTGCTCCCACGAACTTTATTCGACAATGTATGCTTCTGAGAGCTTTATTCAACTACATTAGTTTGAAAAGAGTTTATTCAACTATCTCTTAGAACTGCATTACCCTAAGCAGATAGGTGGACTTGATGACTTTATTTAGTGCAGTAAACTAAAAAATATAAGTAATGCTCCACTAAATCTCTCTTCAACCGGTTGTGCATAGCACGGTCATTGACCTCTACATCTCGTTGTAGCACTTGAGCAAATTGCGGTGGTACCTCATTATGGTACTGTGGAGCTTGTACCTCATAATCACCTCCATTGTCATTCATGCCGTGCTCCGCTTCATCTTGTTTATCTTCAATGATCATGTTATGCATTATTACACAAACAGTCATTATGTTTCCAATGTCCGGTTGTTCCCATAGCCGTGTTGGTACCGTTACCACCCTAAACCGTTGTTTTAGTATACCGAATGCACATTCAACATCCTTCCTCGCCCCTTCCTGCTTTCTGGCAAACAATTTGTGCTTCTCCGTTTAGGGCAAAGAGATTGTGTTCATAAGTGTGGCATATTCCGGGTATATCCCATCAGCAAGGTAGTAACTCAAGTCATAGTGATTTCCATTTACAGTGTAGTTCACCCTTGATGCTCTCCCTTAGATAACATCAGTGAATATCGGAGATTGATTGTTATTGATATCATTGTTGGAACCTGTGATGCCAAAAAATACATGCCAAATCCACCGATCATGTGAAGCTACTGCCTCGAGAATGATTTTTGCGGCTCCATAATCACCCCTTGTGTACATACCTTTCCAACCATTAGGACAGTTCTGCCACTTCGAATGCATGTAGTCAATATTTCCCAACATACCTGGAAAGCCATGAGCCTCAGCCATTTGTAACAAACGATATGTATCTTGAACGGTTGGTTTCCTTAAATATTCTGGTCCAAAAACTTCGATGACACCCTGACACAAGTTGGCTAGTGACTCGTACCCAGTGGTTCCACCTATGCGCACGTACTCATCAGTTTGGTCCGGGCATCAACCATATGCTAACATCCGCATAACAGCTGTGCACTTCTGTATTGGTGAAAGATCGGCATGACCAACTGCATCAAACCGATTGGTGAAGTATGGTGACCATTCTCCAAGTGCACTTACAATCCGTAGAAATAATCCATTGTTCATACGGAACCTTCTGCGAAACTGATGTTCGTTGTACACTGGGTTATCTGAAAAATAATCGGCCATCAGCTTTGCATGGCCCTCTTCACAATTACGCTCAATGTACCTTCTGCGACCGGTATGCCTGCGTGAGGATGATGGCTGGAATAATGTTTCAATATTACAAGCCATCTGTGAGATGAGATAGTTGAATTGGTTTTGACAGGAAATATAATCATCCATAGAAAAAATATCGGCTGGCTCGACATAGTCATCTCCCAAACAATCATCATCTTCAGAAGATTGAGACATGTCCACTGGAATTCAGTCCAACAGAACACAAAATTAGTGGAGGATAGCAGTCCAACTAGTTCATTGAAAAATGCAGCAATAGGACTGAAATAGAGATCACAGAAATAACCAGTTCATTGATCCCTCAAATAACCAATTGAGTTATTTCACTAAATCACAGATCACAGAAAATAGAGATCACATAGTCATCTCCCATGGAGAACAATCACAGGTGAGGTCACTGAATATATATGGTTCAGTAGTTCAGTAAATAGGCCAACAAAGGCATGACCAAATAGTATCCTAATACATAAATATCTAGGTTCAGTAAACCAGCCAACTAATACATAAATGTCCTAATACATGCACTGATAATCCCACTAGCAACATCTCCTAATGATAGAGTCACTGCATCACAGAACCCACAGCAAGGACACAAGATTTCCTACTCCAACAACAGCAACCCAGAACAATGAAGGCACCACATTTCCTACCCCCAGAACAGCAGCAACCCAGAATAGCACCAGCATCACAAGGGGCAAAACTCCACCTGCATCACAGCAATTTTGAATTATAACACAGAAAATCTGGAGCTTGTATTACCAACCGAAATAATTGGCCCCTGCAGAAATGGATGGATTTCTTACCAGCAAGTAAATGGATGGATTTCCTACCAGCAGCCAACACTCCCAATAGGGCTGCAACCCACTACACCCCCCCTGCAGCAAAAATAATTGGCCCCTGCAATTAGTGTAATTCAAACATTTGCTCTGGATTAGTTGATGTAGAGTACAAAGGTTATGCAGGTGCAAAGAAGTGGATGTGCAGACCTGACAAGCACACCTGATTCCCAAAGGTGTCAATGGCCCACTCACAAAATTTCTAACACTTGGCCAGGGCAAAACTAGTCAACTAAAGCCAATAAGTTGACCACAAAATGAGTAGCTGTTGCTAGCTGCAATTGAAAGATGCACACATTAGTCAACCTACAATAGTACTGAAAAGAGAGACATAAATGTGAAGTATTTAGTCAAAACAGTTTCTTAGTTGGATTGAGACCTGTCAACTCTCCCCCAAATCTAATCTGAGAGGAGTGTGACAACCCTAATATGGGCTTCCTTGGCCTATGGCTCCATATTGGAGGTATCCACCTGCAGTAACTTGATGAATTTTTCTAGCAACTTGTTTTTATGGTCAAGTAACTTAGCCTCCTTCTTCTCTTGAGCAGCCTTGAGCTGCAAGGTGGCAGCCTTAACTCTCTGATCAGATAGTTTCTGCTGGAGATCCTTAATTCCCTCTAGCTCTTCCTTTTGAGTAGCTTGAGTCTGCACTAAAGTCTGCAGGTGCTTCATTGGCTTCAGGTTCCTATTTAGATCTGGTGTATGCCTCTTAGGACCTCGAGCAGTACTTGATATATGGATATTTCACTTTGGAGAATCAGCCACAGCCTTCCACCAGTGTATGAATGTAAACTGGTGGCCTTGGTGAGTCCTGTATAGCTCCATTGCTTGATCCATAAGCTACAAGTCACTCTTACCACTAGCATATGCATCTCTTAGCTGGATGTAGCATCTATTGAAGAAAGAAACCTTCTTCGTAGTCTTGTGCCAATGGCCCGTCAGATGGCTCACTTCCCTCTTCCTCTCATCTGGCGTAGTGGTATTGAAAGCTTCGGCAACCTTAGTCCAGTAGGTTTCCCCCTTTCTTGCATTACCCTCGATAGGATCAGTTGAGTTATTGAGCCATGCACTAACCTGACAATGATGTGAAGTATATTCTTGTTTTAGATATGTTTCCTTCAGCTGGATGAAATCCCATTGAATTTTAAATATCATTGCTATTTTTCGGTGTTCTAGCAATTAATTTCTTAATTTTTATCCCTATGGTTAGGATGGAGTGGGTTAGCAATTTGGTTGTCAATTTATCCACTATTAGTTCAACTAAAACAACTACATATGCTTTTTCTGTAAGTTATATTACTTTTTTAGTCCATTAGTTAAGTAGGTCCATGGGTACCTAAATATCTAACTTTTTACACAAACCAGTGAGCCACTGATGTATATGCACTAGTATATATACATAGGAGGTCAGTCAACACATTGGCAAGAAACAAAATCATGATTAGGAGGTAAAAGATGAGAATTTTATTACACGGTCCACTTTAAGTAAAGCAACAGGAATTAAGCCTTATGGTTAGGATGTATATGCATCTCTCAGCAGTTAATCATACATCCTGCTGTTTTTTATATGCAGTGTGGTTAGGATGTATATGCACAAGTTGTCAAGAAACATATTCTCTTTTTTTTCTGTCCATGCATATAAAACACTATAAGCAAGCAGGAATTAAGCTATCCTTTTTGAGAATGACAAATCAAGGGAGAAGACAATTAAGCTATCTTTTTTGAGAAGAATAAAGAAGCAGAATAAATGCCAGGTCTGAGATTAAGCAGGTGCAGAGAGCACTGGCACTAGCTCTGAGCATAGAACCAACAATTCTGCCATGACCGTTTTGAAATTAGCTACAAAATTCCAGGTTTCAGAAGCTGAAACTAATAGCCAAAAATAGGCTTACTGCATTTTTACAAATTCTGCACCATTTGTTTTAGAAAAGCAAATCAGGAACATGTAAGACTTAAGAATGACCTCATCATGTCATTGAATCGATGCATAGTCTCAAGCAAGCCCAAGGAACAGAAATCACAGTAGACATGGCAAATTAAGAAAACTATTCTATTCAGACTAGTGTGAAAAAAAAATTACTGTATCATGAGAAATCTTTGGCCTCAATCACCCATAAACCACATTAATTCTCAATTGTACACTTAAAGAAGCATAGCACATTCACTTGCAAAAATTTCCACATTATAAATCGTCTGATAGAGAATGCACACTAAGATTTAATCCTCAGTTAGGTACCAACATATCCACTGGACAAATATTTGTTGCCTATCCATCAGAGCACATATGGAATCAAATTATCATAAACATATATGTTTGGCATTGCATCACAAAAAATTATAAAGCAATAATATATATTAAAAATTGAAACAATGCTTACCAGCCTGAGATCCTCTTCATGGGTGTAGTACATCTCTTGCTTGCATCATCCACTACTTCAGGAGTAGCAACCACCTTGTGCCACTGTCTAGATCCAGTGGAGGAAGCAGGGGGGACTTGGACAGCAGGAGCCGTTGGCGGTGGCTGGGTGGAGAAGAGAGGGAACGACGCATGGGCGTATATGCACGGCTGCTGCGCACCCACAGGAGCCACCTGGCTTGCTGACTGCGAGAAGTGGCTTGCCATGTTCGGATCTTGCAGGAGGTTGAGAAATCCACCGGGAGGGGTCAGATCCATCCAAACCTAAACGGAATCCATGGACAAAGAGGGTTAAACAAGGAGGACGAAGGCGGTTGCAGCGGCGATTAGGGTTAGGGTGTGGTGGCTTACCTCTCCTCCGGAGCGAAGTCAACCTTCAACAACACGGGAACAGAGCTAGGGCAACTGGAGCGCGGGAGAAAGAGCGTGGTCGCACGGGAGACGAGGGTGGATTGGGGAATTTCTTTGCAGCATGGGGCAGGAGGAGAGCGCGCGCCGAGCCACGGTCTCCCCCAACGTGCATCCCCGATGGGTTTCCTTGGCTGCGCAGCGCGAAATGGAGCGGGGCAATGGTGGCTTGCAGGAGCACCGCGCGCCGTGCTAAGGGCACTCACCAGTCCGAGGTGTCGCCGTGACTCCTACATGGCGAGCCGAGGCTACTCGCCACATAGAAGTGTTAGACATGGCCTTAGAGTGAATGGCCTAACGAATTAATTATGAAATTACTTCTGAATTTATTTTTTAATACATTTGAAAGTTCTTTAAATGTTGTTAGTTTATGAAAGTTCACTACGAAATATTTTTATAAATTAAGTTTTCAGTAATATCTATCAATAATAACTTTTAGAAGTATGAAAAAATTTCTCTCAAAAATTATCAAATATTGATATTTAAAGTTATGAAAAAAATTCAATTGAAAGTTATAAAAAAATCAATTTTCAAGTAAAAATATTTATATTGAAAGTTATCCAAAATAAAATTAATTGGCGCGCTATATGAAAGACAGTGCCATCATGGGCCTTGCGCTCAATTTCGAAGAACAGAGGGCATCGGAAGGAAAGCGAAGTCTTCCGGATCCGACTCGCGCACCGGCAATTTACTCTCCTCCCGAGCGTGTGCTTATTAGGAATCCCGGGAAGTTGATGCTTGGACGCTGTTTTTACTACTAGGGAGTGTGACCACCACCTTTCCGAAAAAACCATGACAAAGACCACCTTTTCCGAAAAAACATGAAAAAAAAACAATCGATTGGTTTTTAAAAGTATATTGCTCATTGAGTCGCATGTGCCCATTATAATACACAAACATGTTACTAGCCTTAAAAGAGGACTTTAGTTTTTAGTTTTTTACTCTCTCTAGATTTTGACTTTTGATATGACGTTTAAACATTCGTCTTATTTAAAAAAAATTGAAGTACTCCCTCCATTCCAAAATATAAGAATTTTTAAGATTCAAATCTTTTTCCACGATATAAGGTAGCACTATTCACAATACTACTTGTCCCATCAATTACTTCTCATTTAAATTTCTTCTCATCTTATCTCCATCTACCCTCCCACCTCTATTTATTCCATATTTATTAAATTTTTTTTAAAACTTAATCTTTGCTAAACAATCTAGAAATGCTTATATTTTGATACAGAGAGAGTATGATTTATTTTGTTATAACCTGATTTATTATTAAAGGAACTTTAAGCATAAGTTATATTTTTTAAATTTATACTATTTTTGTAAATAAGACAAATGGTCAAATATCACGACAAAGATTAACAGCATCATTTATTAAAAACCAGGGTACTACTTTAGCCAAACTTAATGGTCATAAAGCATAGCAAAACATAGCAGAAAGCTAGAAACTACCGAGTCTCTTGCCAAGTTTTTATCCACGGAGAATACAAATCAGATAATATCCTTTTGGTGACCCATCGATCCATGATTATAAACAGGGTTTACAATTTTGTTAAAAAACGATATAAAATCATGAAATTTCATGATTTTAAGCCGGTTGGAAAATCAATCTCAAGGCAAGATTCGATTGGTTTTCGAAAAATCCAAATTTGAAATAGCAAATTTGGTCAAAATTGATGAAATTTGGTCGAGATCTCTCAGTTTTCAACCTCTCTCTGGGGCAATGATCAGAGCACCCGAAGCATCTTTATCAACAATCAGGCCTCCCAACCTATTCATACGGATTGATACGGATTTCTCTGGACTGTTAATAACAAGTCTGCATCTAACCGCCTAGACGCCTACTGACCTGACCTGCAAGCTAGGCGTGCTCGGCCTCATTTTCTCTACTATCCGGGAATAATCGCGCATGCGTTCCCTGCAGATGACAGCGATTTCCCCCGTCCCGCGTTGCGCTCGTGTCCGCGCCTGACGAAAAGACCACGGCCGGGGCGAGGGGACAGGAGGAGGAGCAATTCACCGGAGTCAAACACCGGATCAGGAAAGGAAATAAAGTTTGGTGCCACGTCGCTCTCGGCATTCGGCAAAGGAAACGCTTTGCCTCCCGGAAGCCGCTGCGCGTTGCACGCCTGCCACCTCGAGATCAATTTAAAAAGGTCTTAGTCTACGACTACGCACGCATGTCATGTATGAACAGGTTAATTTGTTCAGAGAAATTTGCACAAAGTCGCCTCGCGTACTCACCGTACTCACCGATAAGATGGGACCAGCTAGCATGTCGTTTGTGTTTGTGTTATCAGAGGACTTGCTCTATATCAATCTCAACTTTAGAGGGGGCAAAAATGAGCATGGCTGCGATTTATCATATACTACTTCATGCAGGTGTCTAGCTTTCCTATTTGTTGTTACATGACCTTGGTTATGTTGACACTTTGGTTTAAACACATCATTAGGTGCAGGTCCTGCTGCTACAGCGGCGGCCGTCCTGCTGCCCATATATCGCTAGAGGTTTTATAATGCTCTTTGTTTATCTTTTTAATTTAATACATCATATTTATTTATATTAAAATATTAACTATTAGTTGTTAGATTTAAATGGGCCTGGCCCATTAATCTCAAGAATTTTAAAGGCCCAAAGTTAATACAAGGTGGTAAAATTGTTTAGTTCTATATGGAATTTTAACAAGGATTTAACTCAATTTAAATAGGTTGCAATTATGTGCATCTGTTGATAAGTTGAGAGTGGTAGATAAAGGGCCACAAGCGCGCGCTTGGCTGTGGCCGTGGCCGAGCCAAGGCGTGGCTCTTGGGCTCCCTGACTCTTAGCCTGCTTCACACACTATAAAAGGAGGCCCGTGCCTCCTCCTCCAGATACACCTGAGCTCGCTGAGACTACCAACTCCTCCTCCTCCTGTAATACAGTGTTTTAGCCATCCTCGGTTTAGCAGAGCTTACGTGCATAAGTCTCTTGAACGAGCAGGCCTCTAAAGATACGTCCGTCTGAGAACCTGCATAGGTAGGTGGGTGATCAATTTTTTGGGGAGCACTCGGTGTGACTGCTTCATCTACTTCCTCTGCAACGTCTACTTCCTGCTACACCAGCGCTTCTGCTCTGCTTCGTCTACTTTCTCTACAACGTCTACTTACTGCTACACCTGCAACGTCTACTTCATCTACTTCCTCTGCTTCATGTCGACGGATCAGTAGAATAACGACACTAACACCAAGACTACTCTTGGTTCCAGTGTTCCTGACACTGGAATGGCATCTGGGTATAACCTTATGCTCAGTCTCGTTCTTTTTGTGTTAAATATGTTGTTACATGCATTTTTCAGCATATACATTTTTAACACAAATAATGAATCACTCAAACACCTTTTTGTCATAATATTTCTAATATTTCTAATGAATTTGCTCCGCCCCTTCTCTCTGCAAGCATGACGGGGCAACCCGCGACCAAGCGCTTCGGGTAGGCTTCGGGGAATCCTTCGGAGCCCACCTGGAGCTCGCTGAGCGGCGCATGGGGACAAAGCCCGAAGGCCAACGGGGAGACTCACACAGCATTCATAATGACAAGATGGGACATTCAAGGCCGCCGCCTACCCGGCTGACCCGCTCCGGACGAGCAGGATGGGGAGCGGCAGTCGAGGCCATGGATCCCAGGAGCACGTCACTATGCTGTCAATCCCGGGATCCATGGGATTCACCCTACTAGGGAATTAATGTGCCATCCCCTTAGGCCTCCAGTGAATTTACCATTTAGACCTAGGAGTGGGGGCTACCTGTCGGCCACCCTAGAGTTGATGGATGACCTTATAACTTCTCATGTATGCCATGAGGCTATAAAAGCATGTAACGGTTCCCCAAGAAAGGGAAGGTTGAACAAAATACTCACTTCTCAACATTTTTAATATTCCCCTCTGTTGGACTTGCGAAATTTGACTATCTTTCCAGCAATCCAAAAACTTGATAGGTCTTTTTCGGTAGTTGGTTTTGCTGCATCATTAAAGCTACATCCTTTCAATGGTTCTAATTATAAAACATGAAAGGCACGTGCACTGTTGTGGTTGACAGCCATGCAATACTTTCACGTTGCACAAAGCTAGCCGACTGAACCGCCTCTTACCCCTGAGGAGGAGAGCAAGTTCTAGGTGGCTGATTGCTTGTTTCGAGGTGCACTGATAAGCGTGTTGGCTGATGACATAGTGGACGTGTACATGCATATGCCTATAGGCAAAGAGATGTGGGATACACTCGATGCCAAGTTCGGAGTTTCTGATGCTGGCAATGGGCTGTATCTCATGGAGCAGTTCTATGACTACAGGATGGTCGATGACTGTTCTGTAGTAGAACAGGCTCATGAGATTCAGGCGCTGGCAAAGGAACTGGAGAACAGCAACTATGAGTTATCGGACAAGTTTGTGGCAGGTGGCATTATTGCCAAATTGCCACCTTCTTGGACAGACTTTGCCACTTCTTTGAAACACAAGAGACAAGAGTTCAGTGTTACTAATCTCATTAGGTCCTTGGGTGTTGAAGAGAAGGCGAGGGAAAAGGATAATCGTGGCAACAGAGCTGAGGGAGGTTCTAGCGCTAATCTAGTGCAGAAGAAGAACCCTCAAGCCTCCCACAAGAAGAAGAACAAGCCCGATGTCAAGCCCAAGGGCAATACCACTTTTAAGAAGAAAAAGGGCAAGGGAAAGGGTAGTTGCTTTGTGTGGCGCCTCCCGACTAGGTGGAAGGCCACCATGTGCATAAGGCACCCGATCCCAGGATCAGTAGTCGGGTACGCACAACAATGATACAACACAGAGTTACAATAATACATAAACAGAGTACTTACATATATGTACAAGGAGATCCATCCAGGACAGACCCGGGATGGGCAAAAATAATCAACAGGTAAACTAGCGAAACAGCAGAAACAGGGCGGAAGCTGGGCAAAAACTACTCCACAGGCTCGGTTGGGAACTAGGCTCGAAACCTTCAGAAGTCTTCGTAGTCGGCCTGGTCTTGGAGGGACTCAGCAGCAGTCGGATCTTCGTCTTCTTCTCCAAAACCTACTATACATATATATGAACAAGGTGAGTACTTTCGTACTCAGCAAGCCGGAAATGATGCCATGTCGGTCAGACAGAAAGGCTAAAGGTTCATTTGCGAAAATTGCCTTAAGAAACTCTTTTCTTTGCAAACACTAGTGAGCTTAAATTTTTGTTGTCGGACAGAGGCTCACGCCTCTATCCATTCCGCAAGTTGCTTTTCAACAACTCGCCACTTAATGAATCAAGCATAAACATATATGTTCTTATCATCTTTTACTTCGTATTTGCTGGTCCTGTACTTCCCGAGTAGCTACAACCACTCGTTGACCCTGAGACTCGGCTACAACCAAATCTCAGCTGTGGCACTTGATGCCCGCTACACTGGCTACAACCAGCTAGCTAGTCGGCCGCCTGGCTACAACCCAGGGGCTCATCATCGCTGCCCTGGCTACAACCCGGGAGCATGATCATGGCACTAAATGCCCGCTAGGACCTGGCTACAACCAGCTAGCTAAGGACACTGCTGCCCTGGCTACAACCCGGGAGCGTGCTCATCACCGTCTTCTGGCTACAACCCGAAGACTGAATTGCCGCCCTGGCTACAACCCGGGGGCTTAAACTTTGCTGCCCTGGCTACAACCCGGGAGCATGATCTTCATCCTGTTTACTTTTCATACACTTGTTTATGGTGCTTAACACCCTGGATCACACAGATCCGTTTTTTCTGGCCACACAGGCCTTCCGTTTGCTCACTCGGCAAACTCTGGTCACGGTTCCCTTCCATCAAACACTTTCACAAATCACTGGCAAAACAAATCTACGCTATGGAATCACCTTGCATCGCCCTTAACCGTGGGCACGGCTGTTCGAACAGTTCTGCTAAACTCTGCAGAGGTGTGCGCTTTACCCATCCGACACGAAAATTACACCGAGTACTGGCCTGTACCCAGAAATTCGTGACAATGCCATTTCCAAGCCAGTCTAGAGTCATCCAATGCCAGCCGAAAGATCCACACAGGATTCAGTGGTCGGACTGAACTTCCCTAAACTACTAGTTACTCGGGCCAGGGGCACCCATAATACCCGTCTGTCGCACTGTATGATGCTCGGATGGAATTCCCAAAGAAACGTCCTTAATGATGAATACATAGTCAAGCCACACAGGCACTGTCTCTGTATATCAAGATTTTCACAACTTTATTTGTTTCACAAACACGCCGATACACGAGTACCGGGTTTTTCAATCAGTTTGGTAAACCCAACGTTTTTCCCACGACAAACAACGTTGCAGAGCTAAGCCATTCTACTCGGCATCGTATCCTCAGATAGGATGCTAGCGTGCCATTTGTGGGCTCTTCAGGGTGAAATATAACAACATCCTACCAAATAAGTGTTACTACTGGGTAGGTCCATCGGTTGCGCTTGCAAAACCGAGGCCAACAGTTTAAAAAGGTGTAAACTAGGCATGCATAATATTTTCCAAACAACATAGTTTTGCATATATGGGAATCAATATGATCAAAGAGGCTTGCCTTGTTCCAAGGAGGGGTCTTCTTCGGCGAAGGCGGCTTCTGGATCGTCCACCGGTTCAGGTTCTGAACAAGCAGAAAGAACACTGATAAGCAGGAGAGTAAAACACCAAGAAAAAGGATCAAGAGGTAGTCGGCTGCAGAAAAGGGGGCAGTCGGCTGAACCAGGCTCGCGAACCAGGCGACAGAGCTCCAAAGCTTGAGAGAAGAACAAGAACTCAGCAGAGCTGGAGCTGGCCGGTTTGCAAAACGAAGGAAGAAGGGGGCACGGTTGGCCATATATATAGCCGACGTGCAAGGTTGAGGCACGGTGGAGCTGGGCAACGGGTGAGAGCAAGGAAGTCAAGATAACTGACAGGATATGAACAGGGAGTGACTTTGGAGTCCAACTGGTCAGAGGAGTTGGCAGGCACTGTAGCTGCGATGAGACATTAAGGTCAAGGCTAGGACAGGTTGGAGAAATCTCACTGACCGGGCTTCGGACTGACCACTGGTCCAAGCGATGCAGCAGGTTATTGTCCATCGGTCCAAGTGGTGCTGAGGGCAGGTGAAGACTGGTTCTTCTCCACTTCGGTAGTCGGCGTCCAACGGGCGGGTGCAACTCGGGGGACAAGGAAACAACCGGTCTCAAACAAGGTAGTCGGCCACTTCACAGTGCTTACTCGGCAGCAAGGAGGTCCGAGTAAGACAAAGGAAAGGGCAGGATGCAAGGACTGAGTAGCAATCTACTCGGCTCAAGGAGAAGGTAGTCGGCTGGCCAGGGAAGAAAACTGGGCACAGCTGACAGGATTGGAGGGGAGCTCGGGAAACGAAGACTAGCGGAAAAGAAAAACGGGTCGTTACAAACCTCCCACTTAACAGAATCTCGTCCCGAGATTCCGCTACTTCGGCGAGAGCTCCGGTACTCAGCTGAAGGCCGATCTTCCGTTCCCATGTAGCTTCATCTCCGAATGGTTACTCCATTGCACCTTGCAGAATCTGATTGTCTTTCGTCTGGTACGTCTGTCCCTTGTCTCCAAAATCCGAATAGGGCGTTCCTTGTAGGTGAGGTTGCGTTGTACGTCTGATCTCTTTCAACGGAACTTGCTCTTCTGGGATGCGAAGACATTTCTTCAACTGGGACACCATGGAACACGTCGTGGACGTCGGAGAGTTCTTCGGGTAACCTCAGTTGATACGCCACTACTCCGCGTCTGTCGACGATAGGGTAAGGTCCGATATAGCGAGGCGCTAGCTTTCCACCCATTCCAAATCTCTTTGTTCCTCGTAGGGGTGATACTCGGAGATACACATGGTCTCCTATCTGAAACTCGAGCTCTCGTCTCCGATTGTCTGCATAGTTCTTCTGTCGGGTTTGGGCTGTCTTCAAGCGCTCTCGGATAACCTTAACTCGCTCTTCTGCCTCTTTCAAAATGTCTGGGTCAAAAACCATCTTTTCTCCTACGTCTGTCCAACAGAGTGGGGTTCTACACTTGCGTCCATATAGAGCTTCATTGGGGGCCATCTGGATACTGCTTGATAGCTGTTATTGTAGGAGAATTCGGCATAAGGCAGACAAGAGATTCCCAGGTTCCTTCAAAATCCAAGGCACCATGCTCTTAGCATATCTTCCACGATCTGGTTGACTTCTCTCGGTTTGTCCATCGTTTTGGAGTGATATTGCGGTACTGAAATTCAGGTTAGTGCCCATTTCTCATGCAACTTTTTGCCAAAAGTGGGAGGTGAACTGAGCTCCTCGGTCAGACACTATCTTCTTTGGGACTCGCATGTTGGCAGATAACCTTGGTCGATACAACTCAGCTAACTTCTTGGCCGGGTAGGTTGTCTTGACGGGGATAAACGATGGCCGACCTTGGTCAGTCGATCCACTATTACCCCAGATGGAATCATGGCTGCCGGGTCTTAGTAATCCACGATGAAATCTATTCCTATTTTTTCCCATTTCCACTCGGGTATCCTTAAGGGCTGAAGCAATCCTGCTGGCTTCTGATGCTCTGCTTTAACCCTTGTGGCAAAAATGTCACAAACTGCGACATACCGGCAATATCTCGCTTCATTCAAGGCCACCAGTAATGATCCTTAATATCCTTGTACATCTTGTACTTCCTGGGTGGATGGAATAAGCGGACTCATGAGCTTCTCTCAAGATCAAGTCTTGGATTTCCTTTCTGTCCACCAAGCGGCACGCAAATGCGCTTCCCAAACAAAACGTTCTTCTTTGCTGTCGATGGAGAACTGGGCTTTTCCCCTGGGTCATGCTTTCCTTTAGAGATACAATCTTTTCATCTACTTCTTGAGCTTCTCTGATCCGTCCTCAAGGTAGGCTGAATCAGCAAAGTCGCCAGCGTTCCCTGGCTTGACCATATTATCCTTAGCTTTTCTAGTTCTCGCTTAGCTCGGGTTGAAGGGCGGGGCTCAAGATGGCATTACAATGACTTTCGACTGAGGGCATCGGCAACAACATTTGCCTTGCCAGGGTGGTATATGTATTCCAAGGTCGTAATCCTTAATCACTCAAGCCATCTTCTTTGTCTGAGATTAAGCTCCGTCTGAGTGAAGATATACTTCAGGCTTTAAATGGTCAGTGTATACTCACACCGATTCTGACTAGTAATGTCGCCATATTCTCAAGGCATGCACTACTGCTGACAAACTGGTGTAAATCATTAGGTCATGTCGGGTAGTTCAGCTCATGGGTCTTAACTGTCTTGAGGCATACGCAACACTCTTCCTTCCTGCATAAGCACAAGCCTATGCCTAGTCGGGATGCATCACAGTATACCTCAAAGTCTTTCCTGATATCCGGAAGGATCAACACAGGTGGGTAGTCAGCCCTTTGCCTTAACTCCAATGAAACTTTTCTCACAGGCGTCACTCCACTCAAACTTCTTTTCCTTCTTTAGCAATCGTCACGGGTTGCAATCCTTGAAAATCCTTCAATGAATCTCCGATAATAACCAGATCCATCCCCAAACCTAGGAAACTCTCACTTCCGTACGTAGTCGGGGATTTCCAAGAAAGACGTCTATCACTTTTCCCCGGGTCCACTCTCTACTCCTTGGGCAGTGACCACTGCCCGAGAAAAGCAACTCGGTCTAGCCAAAACTCACCACTTCGAGTACTTGCAAACAACTGGTGCTCTCTTAACTTTTAGAACCATTCTCAATGTCCAACATGTTCTTGCTCGTCCTTGGAGAAGATTAGTCGATATCATCCATAAATACCACGACAAACTTGTCGAGATATTCCATGAATACCTTATTCATAAGACTCATGAAGAAAGCTGGGGCATTAGTGAGTCCGAAGGACATCCACCGTATACTCATATAATCTCCATATCGGGTCAGGAAAGCTGTTTTGAGGTATATCCTCAGGCCTGATCTTCAAATTGGGGTATCCTGATCTCAAGTCAACTTAGAGAAAACTTTAGCTCCTTGCAGCTGGTCGAACAGATCATCTATCCTGGTAGAGGTATCTTATTCTTGATTTACTCCATTCAGTGCTCATAATCAACGCACATCCTCTTGTCTTATCTCTCTTTCCCACTAGAGCACTGGAGCTCCCAAGTGATGTGCTAGGTCGCACAAACCTAGGCTCTCAAGTTCTCTCTATTCTTTTTCACTTCGGCTAACTCATTAGCCGCCATTCTATAGGGTTCTTGGATATGGCGCTGTGCGGGTAGCAACTCTATAGAGAATTCATCTCTCTATCGGGGGCATTCCGGGTAGACTGTCTGGGAAGACATCAGGGTACTCATTGATCACCGGCACTTCTTCCAAAGGGAAACTACTTGCACCGAGCTCAGGAGGGGGTCCGGTTCTTGGGTTCCA
The DNA here is from genome assembly GCA_003991445.1 of Oryza meyeriana var. granulata. Taxonomy (NCBI): domain Eukaryota; kingdom Viridiplantae; phylum Streptophyta; class Magnoliopsida; order Poales; family Poaceae; genus Oryza; species Oryza meyeriana. The sequence continues at coordinate 2,061 of RYFJ01000221.1, read as the reverse complement.
AGGGAGGCAAACCTTACTTCTTGTCCAAAAGGGCACTGCAGGGTTATGGTGCTGGTTGCACAGTCTATTCGGCCTTGTGCTTAGCTAACCAGTCCATGCTAGAATCAAACCAGCCTTGTGATTCCAGGGCAATGGGGTTGGCTGAGAAACTAACTCCTTTAATTACCAAGGTAACTCCAGGCAAGATTGTCTGACCTAAACTCCTTACCAGGGGAGTGTATGACTGGTAGGCTATCCTAAGACCTTGAACATCCAACCATACTTATCCACAAAAATTGAGAAATAAAAGGAATGCGCTCCAGAATCAAACAGAACAACTGCAGGTACGGAGTTGACAAGGAAACGTACCCATTACACATCTGACTTCTCGGCTGTCTCTGACTGGATATGATTGACCGGCCACGCCCAAAGGCCGGAGGGGCACGGAGGCAGATCCATTAGTATGTGTAGTCGGCTGTCTCGACTAACACAGGGGCTCTTGAAGCGCTGGCGTTGGGGCGTCCAGGGCTGAGGGTCTTGCTTCTGGGGCATGACGGGCGCTAAGTGACCCAACTGTGTGCAGTTGTAGCACGGCTTCCGGGGGCACTCGGAATACTCCCGCTGCAAGGCCGGCTGAGGAAGGCGACTTGCACGGTATTTGCACTGACGGTCGGGACTAACAGAAGCAGCCGGGCGAGAAACAGATGGCGAAACACCGCTCTTGGAACTGGGATGGGCAACTGACGGGAAGGCTGGGAGTAGGGCTGTACTAGGGACCACTAGACGAACTGCATCTGGAGGCCTTTGCGCTTGCGAAAAACTTCGATTCTCCTTCCTCGCGTCTTTCAACTACTAGGCTTGTTGACCATGGTGCTGGAAGTAGGGAAGTCATGGGCAATAAGCTGGATCTTCATTGCCACATTCATCCCGGGCAGAAACCTTCGTGATTTCTTCTTGTCCGTTGTTGCACGCGCGGGTCATAGCGAGCTAGATGGTTAACCTGCTCAGGACTCGCTGATGCTGGAATGTCCCTGCTATGAGGTTGTTGAACGTCTTCTCTCTAATGTCTATACTCCGGCTGGGACATGTGGCGGCTCTGAAGCTTCAACAAACTCGGCCAGCGATTGGGGGCATTTTTTCTTGATGGGCAGCACAGTAGTTCTCCACCAATCGGCGTGCTGGATCGCATGCGTTGGTTGTGCAAGCAAACTGGGTTTTCGCCACAGGTGGCACTGCACTAGGCTTCAGTTTTCTGCTCCATATCCTTAGCCGCAGTCGTCAGCCTCTACTGGCTCAGCAGTCTGAGAGAACTGCGCTGGACGGACCTCATTGAGTCCGGCGAGCTTGGAGCGTTCCATGAGCTTGTGCTGGTGGAGCTTGATGAGAAGAAAGGCTGCAGGGCGGCCAGATTCTGAGCATGCTTGCAAGAGCGGAGTCTGGGTCGGAGGCCATAAGCTGCGGGGGGTCTGCTGGAAGGTGAGGAGTTGAGGCAAATCCTCCAGGGTTTGCTGTTGCAGCCGTCGAAGGACCAAGGCGGCTGCACGGACATTTCCGGACATGCCGATCCATGAGTCTGCTCCACTTCTTTTCCTCTGCGGCAGTAAGCATGTTTGCGGATGGACCTGGTCTTCAAAACCCAGGCGAGCTGGAGAACGAACATTCCGGCGCTGCGGACTTCGGGTCTGCCATCAGGGTCCTAGAAAAAAAAAAGAAAAAAAAAAGAAAAAAAAAAAAAAAAAGGGCAACCAAAGGAAGAGGGGCGCAGCAAGGTTATCGGCAGCCAAACCGATGGAACAGATGAAGGAGCAACAAGAGAGCAAGATGAATTCAAGCAGCAGAACAAGGAATATACTCGGGAACCCAGCACTCAACGAAAAGACGACAATAGGGCACTGGGAACCTAAGGGCTAACACCAAAGATCCACGCAGGAGCCAAGGATAGGGAGGTGGCCAAGAGTTTAGAAACTTTCCCAAAATTCTACAAAGCAGAGAGAAAGATACTCAGACAAGTCCAGATTTTTTTTTTGTAAATGTAGTATAGTTTTCAAAATAAGATCCTCAAGGAATCTACCACGTGGTTTC